>CM031240.1:572282289-572437289 GCA_018340775.1 Taxus wallichiana var. yunnanensis
TACCCAATGATGAATCTCTTGATAATGTTATGCAATGCCTCTCTCTGGGGAGTATTGAATCCTCACTCTTAATTTTCTTCCCTTCTCTAATCGACTTGGTAGACTTGATAAAGAACCTATAAACCAATTCAATGTTGGGGATATCATATCTTTTGGTCCACATCATCTCAAAACCAATCTCATCTATGGTTGCATCAATCACTCTTCCTCTCACATCAATAGTAAACCAACCTCACACCAAACCATATACTAATTGCTTCAACTTCCTCTATAACAAATCCTTCTCTTATACCTACCTCCACCGTTGTGTGTGGAAGGGATTTGGTCTTAGACATTATAAATAATTTATGCATTACATTATCGTTGACCAACTGGAAAGCCTCACAAAAATTTTGGGACTGGGATTTAAATAACAACCCGTCAAATCCCTCACGCATCCATTCTACATCTACCATACACATAAATTCATCTTTCGATCCTTTTCCATCCGATGAAGCCATGGATATGGATAACACCATATCCCTTTCTTCTATATATTTTTAATATCCACCATCTCTCTAGGACCGGTCATTTTGAGTGTGGGTAAAACTCGAGTCCCTTCCCATCATATTCCCGAGATGATAAGGGAATATTCCCCTACCATTGATGTTCTCCAATATAGCGATGATGACTTCATTATTTCCTACATGGAGGAATAAGATGCCTATATTCATAATACCTTACCTCTTGACACATCTAACCTTCTCAACAATTACACTATAAATATCAATGCAAGGACTCATGCAAGAGCCCCACATCATCAAGGTTTTCCAATCCCTCGATCCAAAATAAATCAAGGCCTCTACTTCTTTCTTATCCAAGCATAACTAGACCTTTGCATGGTTATACATTGACATTATAGGCCTCGATCCTTCCATCATTGTCTACAATATCGTCACCATCCTCGATGCTAAACCAATGAAGCATAAGTTGGGCCATATGCATCCCTTTGTTTCCCTTTTTGTCAAAGAGGATTTGCAATGCCTTATTTCCACTAACTATATCCAACCCATTGACTATCTGCAATGGGTTTCTAACATCGTACTCATTTCCAAAGCCTCCAAAAAGCTCCACATTTGTACCAAATTTTGAGATTTAAATATTGCTTTCCCTAAAGATGACTTCCCCTTCCCAACATAGATCAGCTAGTCAAAATAACAGCTGCCATGAATTACTATCTCTTATGGATGGTTTCTCTAGTTATAATCAGATTCTCATCATGCCAAATGACCAACATAAGACATATTTCATCACCCCTTGGGTAACTTTATGTTATCGTGTCACGCCCTTTGGTTTGAAAAACGTGGGGGGAACCTATCAACACACTATGACCTACACATTACATGACCTCATCCATAAAATTGTAGAGGACTACGTCGATAATCTTTTGGGTAGATCCAAACATCAACAAGACCATCTTTCTGTCCTTAAAACCCTCTTTGTATGCCTCATCCAATTCTTCTTTCACCTTAATCTCGTCAAGTGTGTGTTTGGAGTATTAACTGGAAAACTCCTAAAATTCATCATTTCTATCAAGGGTATTGAATTTTACCCCGCCAAATCAAAGCCATCTTTGATATTCCCCCTCTTTCAATCTTAAAAATTTGCAATCTCAAGGATGACTTAAATCATTCTTTCATTTCATCTCACATCTTTCCGACCACTATGAAAATTTTCATCACCTCCTTTGCAAATAACCCAATTCAACTAGGATAGTGATTTCTAGAGGGAATTTGATGAACTCAAGAAGTATCTATTATCCCCATTTGTGCTCATGCCTCCATGTGAGGGAATCCCTTATATCTCTACATCTCTTCCTTTGATCATGCTCTAGGTGTCATGTTGGCACCACGATGAACAAGGCAAGGAGAAAGCCATTCATTATATTAGTCACACTCTTCTTGATTATGAAACATAATACACTAAAGTTAAACCTTGTGTTACACTCTCTTCTCTCCCACCTCTTAAATCGACAATATCTTCTTAAACACAAAACCTATTTTAGATACCTAAAATTAGCACTACTAATTTCCCTAACTATAAACAAGTCTAATTCCCTCCACAATATTTTACACCCATAAATGTCATTCTATATTTGGAAATTCTTACTTTACCCCATATAAAACCACCTGACCATTCTAAATCTACCCCAACCAGCTTTAAAACCATCTAAGCCTATTATATCAACACATACTAACCTCTATACCTCATCCCTAACTTCCCATTAACCATATAAATTCATTAAAACCCAAAAACTTTGTTTAGAAGTGGTTTTAACCACTTCTCAAATGTTTTCCCCAAAAAAGTGGATCGATGATTCTAACTAATCACCAACGATTATAAATAACACCTTTGTGCTCTCTCTCTAGGATCTTCAGAATTCCTTTGCTCGTGCTTACACTTAGTTCTTCAACTTTTAGAGAAATCAAGGCATTCCAAAGATCATCAAGAAACAACAACATGAATCTCCAACAATCAATTACATAACATTTTCATATTTTTTTCACATGTCAACTCTTCAAAGAACGACGATAATCAAATCAAAACTTTGATCAATTTCACTAAAGATTTGAGGCATATTTTATCTCCTCTTGCATCCAAAGGTATTCCTACACATCTTTTTATCATTTATAATTCATAAAAATATTGAAAACAACCATAAACATCATTTTCTTAGCTTCCACCATCATTTTTAGAAAAAATTGTTTTTTAAGTAATTACTAATGATTCCTTGGATCATCAACGATCAACACTAATCACCAAAAATCCCTATCAAAAAAATCACCTTTATCATTTTATCAGTTTAGTATCATTTTATCAAATCTACTTGCATTTAACTTGTTGTTTCCAAGCATGGCTCTCTGTTAGATGGCAGTTCTTGGCGTTCACATCCAATTACAAGCATTTATGATCTCCTATATTTCAACACCCATTTTTCTAGGAAAATTACAACATCCTTCATGAGTTAACATTATGTGCAATACAATTTTCCATTGATATCAAGGACATGAGGATCATATCAGAGTTCCTCACATTACATTCAAGCAAGAACTAAGGAATTTTAGTATGATTACTTTGAGTTTGTTTAGATCACATCCACCCTTTCTTGGGCCACCTTTAAAGCTACATAGACTTTCCTTTCAACCTTGAGTTCTAGATATTTCTATCTATTTCCATCTATTTTTATATATCTTTATCATTATCTTTTTCAATCTACTTAATTGTCTAAAAGCGAGCTGACATCCTCCAAGGAAGTCCCTTTGGATTCTTGGAATTGACCTTTTCCGAGCAACTCATTTATCCATTTATCTAATATTTTATGTTTAGTGTCTTTGATTGAGATTACTTTTCAAGGATAGGAGGACTTGCACATTCATTTGGACTCACATGACTTCAATCATCCTTCAAGATCAACATCATCCATCTCGTGGGTATCGGTAAATCCTGTCATCTTCTAAGGTCGGTTTGTTTTTTTATTTCACTTCATTAATTTAAAGTTGGAAAGTGAAAAAAATCTCTGGTACATTATGGCACACCTGGTAGGACTTAGTCCCTTTTTCTTTCATTTAAATTAATTTTTCATTCATTTTAGGCCTTTTTCTGTAATCGCTAGTGATCCAGTTAAATCACTAGTGATCGTGTGAATTCCCTGATCAATCACCAACAATCTTTGTGATTGATTTTGATTACTCAGTCAATCAACCTCTAACATCCACTCTTTTTCTCTTATCTTTTTTTTTTGCTAACCCTTCAAGTTGTTATTGGGGATTTTTCTTGATGTTCTTTAGTTGTGCTTAAAAAAAAAAAAAAAAATAAAAAAGAAGCGTTTTATAGTGTGTTTTTGTCCTTTCTTTTTCTTTCAAAGAATTGCATTATTATTTTCTTCCTCATCAAAATCAATATTTATTTGGGGTTTAAAAAGAACCTTTCATCCTACTTGATACATAGTTTAATTATGAGGTTAATATATTACATTCACTTAACTTCCCTCACACACAACCAAATCACATCAAACATAAATTGCATTGAAACATTCCTACCTAGGTGAAACTATTGGGATTTCATCACCCAATAGGAAACAACTCGATGTTTTAGTGAGTATAAATAATTGGTTTCGATATATTGGCTAAGCACTCGACTCCCTTATCGTTGCGGGACCATGAAGTGAGGGGGTAGGCCCCATACTATCAAGCCCCATATTACAGAATGACACATATTTGGGCCTCACATACCTTTGGGTATATCGAGGACTCCAACCTTAAACATTACTGAAACCATCCTTAGATGGCCATTTCCTAGGACCTTATCAGTCATTTTACACATTTCACTTTTCTTCTAAATTAATCAAGATAATAAAAATTTATTTTTGTGATTTGTTTATTATTTGTAATCAACTATCTAGTTTTATTTTTCATTATTAGGTGATTTTTTTTCCATGGTTCTTACAAGACAACAATCTCATATCTAAACTTGACAATATGAAAAAAACTTTCAATAATCCATTGATAATCTTCAAACTCACCTCGATAGGAACACCTGTGGAAGATCTACATAATTGAGAAATGGCGATGCTTTCTATCACCTCGACCAAAAGATAAATAAATTCCACATTCTCCTAGTAGCCAATCTTCTTCATCTGAGATACCTAATCCTTTCAATCCTATTTCTTTGATAGTGGGGACCATGTATTTTCTAAAATCTTAGATTAAAATCATTTTGCTCTTAATTCATATCTTGTTGCCAGGGGTGTTCAACTTCAATCATCTATGCCTAAACCTAAACCATTACTATGTACCAATATCCTCATGTTCTTATACCCATCTCATCGATCCAAATTTTGATCTGGTTATTCAACAAGTACATCCATATCCTACTAGTAGTCAATCAAAAACATCGATCATGTGTCTTATACTCCTATTATTTCTTGTGATCTTAATGTAGTCTCCTCAAAGACACGACCAATCAACAATCCACATCTTCACCACACCCTTTGACTGGTTCCACACCACCTCAAAATAATACAACACATCTTCATCCACACAAACACCTCTAGTTTCTCTTTTAGACTCAAACTCATGTTAGTTCCGTAGCCATCCATCAAGTGTAGCTCAACCTCCCCATCCCAAAAACCTATATCCATTGTTCAAAACATAGTTATGTATATTCCCACATCAACCCCACTTATCAATACTAGTTGTATTTCTATTGTTCTCCCCTCTTCACAACAATCATCTACTATTCCTGCTTCTTCTCAATCTATACCTCAAAAAACTCCACCTCTAATTCATACCTCTATTCCTTTTCAACAATATTTCACATTCCATAGTAGTTTCACAACCTCTTATTCACACATCTATTCCTTTCAACACATACCCCAACAATCACAACCCTTTTCAACATGTCATTCCTTTCAACACATATCAATATATTCAACCCATTTTCAACATCTCCATTCCTTTCTAGTATCAATATATTCAACCCATTTATAACATTCCTCAACAAAACATTCCATTTCAGCAAAACATCCCTCAACAATATCAACCATACCAACAACCTAATCGATTTCATATAATCATCTGAGTTCATCCTTTTCAATACACAACAACAACCATAAACATACCCTCTTCAAGATTTAATGAATAGAATATATAGCCTCAAAGCCACTTCCATGGGTCCCAAGAATACACTATCATATGAACAAATATGCAATGAGCCTATTCATCCATCTGTGTCGTACAAATCTTATCCTCCTCACTAGGAACTTCCTAAGTTCCTCAAATTCTATAGTAAGGAAGATCCTCAACAACATATATGGGCTTTTGTCATGCCTGTTACCTTATAGCTCATGATCAATACTTGATGCTTAGGACATTCCCCATGTCTCTAGCAGGCCCTACTTTAGATTGGTATAATAGTATCCCTCAATATTCTCTCTTTTCATTCACACAACCCACTTAACTATTCCTCAAACATTTTTCAATCAATATCACTCGTAAAATCACCATTACCAACTTATATGCAATTAAACAATTTGAAGATGAGTCCATTATAGACTTTGTTTCCCATTGAGAGGGTATCATCAATCAACTATCATTTTCCCTCCCACAAACAAAGTTAATAGAATTATTCACTGTTCTTGTGCTAAACATATCTCATCTACACTTCAAATACAATCCTTTTAGATGTTTGATGAAGCTTTTACAATGGCCTACAAACTTGAGCTCGAGCCCTTGAAGAAGGTAGAGTCAAACTTAGACCAAAGAAACCAAAAACTAAATTCTCATCCAAACCATCCTCTAGCCAAGAAAAATCCAAATCATCTTCCAATGCAATAGTTTTCAAATCTACTTCCAAAGAACATTCGACCGCCAAATGTTCTCATCCTCAATGAAACTATACTCCTATCGATGAATCATATAGTGGTTTTTGACAAACTCTCACTGCTAACATGATCACTCTCCCACCTATCTATCCTATTGATACCTCCATTTCAAAACCTCTTGGTACCAGACATAATGATTATTACAAGTATCATAGGATCAAAGGACATGACATTAAAAGGTTTCACTCATTTTGTAATGTCCTTCAGGATCTGATAGATAAATGTGACTTAGATAATCCTAATACACCTCAATCCTAATGCACCTCAAAATCAGAACCTCGATGTCTTTAAACAACCATTTCCAAACCATTCTCCATCAACTAGTCAACCACAAACTAATAATATTCAAGCCCATCATACCATAACATAATTAATGAAACACTACCTACTCTTGAATCTACACCCATACCTTCTTCTAGTAGCTCCACTATAGAAACATCAAATAATAAATCCATACAACCCATCAAATCTATAATAATAAATAGACCATTTTCCTCATCACATGTTTCCCCTTCTTCATCTAGCCTACCTATGAACTCTTCACAACCTCTTAATCAAAAGAAACCTATCCTACAAATTGTGAAAAAATCATATGATGACTTTATGGCTCAATATCACATACGTAACCTTCAAAATACTATCCCACCTCCATCTAAAAAGGTTACAATCATATCTCAAAACCATCCCACTTCTTCAACACAAAAATGAAATCTCATCCCTCCATCTTAGGGCCACATCCTTCATCTAAATTACCTATCACAGTCAAGAAATCAAAAACCATTCATCCACATAACCAAATAAGTTCCATCAAAAGTAGTGTCTCTTATACCTTCCAAATCAAATGAAACATGTTTCCTTCAACATCCACTTCAAAAGGATACTATGCATCAACCTTGAACAACTTCTTCAATAGTCACTCATAAAGCTTCCCCACTCAAGCCATCTAGCTCTCGAGGTTGGAATCCCTCCTGGTATAACTATGAATCTTTTTGTGATTATCATCAAACACTAGAACATCCCATAGAACATTGTAAATATTTTCCATGTTGTCATAAAAACCTTGCAAATAAGGGTTTTCTCCCTTCAAAATTACAGAAATCAAAAACCTCCATGTAAAACATCTACAACAATTGTACCTACCTCATCATCAACACCTACTGAAGGATTTTCTAGCAAAACCATCCTCATAAAATTGATGTTGTTTGTATTACTACTCAAGCCCCGTACCCATGAAACTAATGCTTTAAACAAAAAAATCCAAGGTTTCCAATTCTCTCACTTTGGAATCATCTAATCAAACCACACCTTCCCAAACTAAGGTTACCACCTTATACACAATCCACTACCATATTCAAAAAGTTGTCATTAAACAATTACACTAAGCTCCCATCAAAATGTCTCTTTACGAGTTGGTTCAGACCTCACCATCACAAACAAGCCATGATTGAATCCCTTCATTCCATATCCATGTGCCTTCAGATGATCCACAACCCTTTGCAAACCTAGTAGGCACTCTCAAACATCCACTACTATCTCCTTTGATACTTTTGAAATATCATCACAAATAGAAGATCATAACCTTCCTCTTCATCACCACTCAAGTCAATGATGTCCTTGTAAAAAGATTCATGATTGATAATGGCACCACAATCAATATTATATCATCATACACCTTCAACCAACTTCACTTACCAAACACCATTATCACCCAAACACCAGTTGTACTTCGAGCCTTCAATGATATAATTTCTCCCACATTGGGTACAGTCATCCTACCACTTAAATTCAGGTGTCAAAACTCTTCCTAAACTCTTCTATCTTGTAGAAGGAGAGTTCTAATACAACATATTGCTAGGTTGACCCTGGATACATGTTATGTGTTGTATCCCCTCACACTACATCGATGCCTTAAATACAAACATGAGGGTAAAACCTTTATGGTTCTTACAGATCCTAACCCCTTTAGAGCTTGCAACATGATGTATCATCCAAATGATGTACTTGTTCCAAAATCAAAACTCAAGATCTCTCGATGAGGCATCTACAAGCACATCCATCCCATCATCAAAATACCATATGACTCTTCCTTGATAATGTTATGGAGCATCTTTCGTTGGGGGAGTATTATCTCTTCTCATGCTTAATTCACTTCATACACCTAATATGTATGAAAGACTAGATAAATAACCCATGTATGAGCCTAACATCGAAGATGTCATCTCTATGGTCCCTGCGTATCTAAAAATGAATCTCATCTATGGAGGTATCGATCACCCCTCCTCACAACCAAATCATCAACGTCATACTATGTCATTCATATCAGATTTCAAATTCTTATATAACCAAGTGTCTTCACACAAATGTACCTCCATTGATGTTCCTAGAAAGGATTTGGATTTGGATGTTACAAATAGGGAATCCATGATTTAATCATCCAAACTTCCCACAAACCACATGAGAAACATGGGTTAGGTTACGAGAAGCCAACTTTTGAATCCTCCATGTCAAATACCATCACACCTATCATCAAAACATTTGAAACATCATCCTCGACCACACACGAAAATCCTATGGACACCAATGACACAATCTCCATCCCCTAACTTTTTATTCAATACTATTTCATTAGGTCATTGACTTATCAAACTAATCACATTACTAAAACACTTCCTCTCATCTGGCCAGAAATGATAAAGAGGATTCACCTACCATCAATATTCTTCAATGTCAAGATGATCAAGATATCCTCTCTCACATGGAAAAAGGACCATTTCCTTCAAAAATCCTTACCACCTAACACATCCACACTCCTCAATGAATCTACTATCGACGTTAACATAGGAACTACACATGAACCTCATATAGCTAAAGGTCAACCAATCTTTAAATCCATAGGAGTTAAGTGATTTCACCACCTTCTATCTAAGTATAGTAAAGCCTTTTCATGTTCATATAGTGATATGTCAAGTATCGACCCTAACATTTTCATATACAATATCATCACTTATCCTAATGTCAAGCTAGTTAAACAAAAGCTACGTATGATACACCCTTGCATAGCTCTTCTCATCAAAGAAGAGTTACAATGTCTGCTCTCTGTTAATTTCATCATACCCATTGACTATCCATAATGGGTCTCTAATATATCATATACGTAACCAAATCCTGGGAAAGTTACGCATCTTTATTGATTTTCCAATCTCAATATTGCTTTTCCTAAAGATGATTTCCCCCTTCCCAACATCGACCAGCTTGTCGATCTAAGAGTCGGCCATGAATTTTTTCCTTATGGATGAATTCTATGGTTATAATCAAATTCTCATTATTCCTGGATGATCAACACAAAACATCCTTCATTACCCCTTAGGGGACCTTTTGTTACCATGTCATGCCCTTCAAACTCAAGAATGCATGAGCCACTTATCAATGCGCCATGACATATATCTTTCATGACCTTATCCACAAAATTGTAGAAGACTATGTTGATGATATCTAGGGAAATCTAAACAACACATGGATCATCTCGTTGTCCTTGATTAATATTTACTCATCTTATTTAATTTTTCTTCATTTTAACCCGCTAAATGTGTTTTCGGTGTTCTCATTGGTAAAATTCTAGGGTTCATCATATCTATCTGAGGCATTGAAGTAGACTCGCCAAGATCAAAGCAATAATTGAAATGCCTCCTCCATCAAACCTCAAACAATTACGTAGCCTTTAAAGTAAACTACAATCATATTCATTGTTTATATCACAACTCTCAGACTATTTTCAACCTTTTCATCATCTTCTTCGCAAAGACGTTGAACTTTAGATGGGATCTTAATTATCAAAAATCCTTTGATGAGCTCAAATAATATCTCTTATTGCCATATGTGCTCACACCTCCTCATGAGGGGAGCCATTTTATCTCTACATATCCACTACAGATCATGCCTTGGGTGTCATGCTTTCTCATCGAGATGAGTAGGGTGAATAGGTAATTTACTATATAAACCACACCCTACAAAAATATGAAACTCATTACACCAAATCTGAAATTTTGTGTTGTGCCTTGTACTTCGTAACTTCCAAACTACGCCATTATCTACTCAATCATAAAACTTATGTCATAACAAGTTTTAGCCCACTCTAAACCATGCACTCTAAACCATATCACAATGACCGCATCACTTGGTGGATTATGCTTATGACTGAGTTTGATCTATAATTCATAACACAAAATTCTATTAAGGGTCAAACCATTATCGCCAATCACCTCGGTGAAGCTCCTCTTCCTAACAATAAAACTCCTCATGAAAATTTCCCAATGAATCCATCAACACTATCAATGATCAAGAATTCTCTCTTATCCAAATGACCCTCTTCTTCAATGGATCTAAATTCCAGAAAGGGAGGGCCGGTGTGATTATCATACCTCCCTGGGGACTCCTATCCCCGTATCATTCAAACTTAACTTCAAATGCACTAATAACATGGATGAATATGAATCTTTAATAATGGGTCTTCAAACCCTGTCATGCTAGGTGTTCAAATCTTAGAAATCTATGGAGACTCACAACTTATTATTAATCAAATCAAAGGAATTTATCAATGTAAAAATGAAATCCTATAGAAATATAAAGACATTGTTGAATTCCTCCTCGTAAAGCTTTCGACCATTACATTATCCAGACAGTACCACAATCTTCTAATAAATTCATGGATATTATGGCTTCTTTAGGATCCCTCATCCCTTTATCAACTAAATAATCAACTAATAATTCCAAAATTTTCATTTTCATCCACAAATTAGATCAACCATCTCACAAAAATGAACTCCCCTCTATCAACGTCATCAAAAATAATTCAACTAATCTTTAGTACACATAAATATTTGACTACCTTTCAGAATCTAAAATTCCACTCAATCTATCTTGAAATGCTAAACGATAATTTCTTCAACGTGTTACCCACTACATCATTATATGTGGTATCATTTACAAACACAGATTTGATGGCTCTTACTAAGATGTCTTAAATCCCATGAATCCACTAAATCCATCTAGGAAGTCCATGATGGTATATTTGGTGGACATTTCAATGGTACCACCATCGCTAAACATGTCTTATGAATGGGCTATTACTAGCCTACCATTAATCAAAATATTTTGCACATATGTCAAGAAATGTCAAATGTCAACAAGACTCGGACCTCATTCACATTCCTAGCCACGCTTTACAACCATCTCAGGATCTATGGCCTTTCTCGCAATGGGGTTAGACCTCATTGGTGTTATCAATCCTCGTTCCTCTCAACAACATCATTCTATTATCACAACCACTAAATAATTTACAAAATGGGTTGAAGCCATTCCCTTAACTTCAACTAAAGAAAAAAAATCATCGACTTCATCTATCAACACATCATATGTCGCTTTGGCATCCCTCATAAACTTGTCACTAACAATGGAAAATCCTTCAAAAATAAGGATGTTAAGAAAATTTGTTACACATTCAATATCAAATTATTTTCATCACCATATTATCCCCAACAAAATGGACAAGCTACAACTTCTAATAAAATACATTAACAAAATCCTCATGAAAATAGTTGATGAAGCAGGCAAGAGTTGACATCTCTCAAATCTCGTTTTCTCTCTGGGATTATCAAACTAGCATCCGCACTCCTATAGGTTCTATGCCCTTCTCACTATTCTATGGCTCCAAGGTGGTTTCTACCCCTTGAATTCCAAATCCCATCACTCATGTGTATCTCAAAGATTTCATCACTGGTGAAGATTATGACAAGACCATCTAACAAGTTAGAACTATTGGATGAAAAATGTTGAACATCCTTGAACATCATCGTGTCTAATAAGAACGCATCAAATGTGCATGTAAAATAACATGTGAATGAGAATTTAAAATAGGTGATCTTGTTCTCAAATAAAATCAAATTTTCACTACTTCTCTGGAAAGGAGTAAACATGGAAAGTTTTCCCCTAACTAGATTGGTCCATATGTTATCACTCACAAGTATGGGTCGAGAGCATATCACCTAGCCTCCTTGATGGTACACCTAAAAAGGAACCTCTAAATGCCTTGCACTTGTGGCCTTTCTATTGTTAACTTATTGACCATCAGGGAATTCATTACATCTAAGATCTCTTTTCATCAAACCAATCATCTTATCATGTAATGATTTGAAAGCATGTGGTTTTCTCCATCACCATCCTCAAAGACCTTAAAGATGAGCACCATGACTTTGTTCATCATATCTTTAATTGGACAAGTTTACCTTATATGGGAACCCCACAATCATTACATCCACCAACCTTTTATCAACCAAAGACATGTCATGAGGCACACATGTGTATTGCATGTACATAGTTCTTCTCCCCTCCTTGAAATGGTATATTAAGGTTTTCCCCTCAACCCAAAAATAAAGTCAAAAATATTCATGGATTCATCTTAAAAGTAATAATAGATTGATTCCTAGAAGGAAATAAATTCAAAAATCAAAATCATATTGTCAAAAATAAAAGTAGATTGATCCCTCGAAGGTATCTTCCCATCAAAATCATAGACCGGTCCCTTGAAGAATGGCTATCTATAAAAAGAAATATCAAAATATCAAAATTTAGACCACTCCCTCGAAGGATGGTTACCTATGTAAAAAAAATTCTTCCCGCATCGATCAGCCTTTAAAAATTAAAAGCATCTTAGGAAATTTTCCGCATCGATCGCTTTCCCATCAAAGAAAACTTCCCACATCAATCATTTTGTGTCAAAAAAATAAATATATAGTTGGGTCATCTCTCTATAAAACTATTGAAAGGAGAACCCTCGTCCCCACATAACTACACATGTTAACCCCTTTTTGTGTCCTAGGAAGGTACATCTTCTCACTTCATCTTTTATATCGAGATCTCACATGTAACTACCTACTGATAGTCCCATGTTAACACTTTTTTAAGGCCAAAAGTGCAAGTGCCTTCACCATGTTTATACCCATCACGTATGTATCAAATCTAGTATTAAATCAATCATTCCATTTTTATTCCTATCCTAAAGTTAGAACACATTTTGATAAATTTGGATCATGTAAAAGTCACAATGATATCAATACATCACCATCTAAAGCATTCAAAACATGTAAACACAAAAATTAAAGAACATTTAACATACATTCATCCATCAATCACATCACAATCCACACATGAGTCATAAGTCAAAATATGTCATCATCATATATATATAATCATAATCAAATTCCCAATACATCATCAAAATTCCATACACTTTGTGTATTAATATCTATACATCAAGGCTTTGTAAAGAGATGTATACATATCAAAACACAATACATGTCATAACTATCAAGTAAACTGGAAACCACCTAGGAACTCACTAACATGAACAACACTCCCATCACCACCCTATGCACCACCATCTCCTTCATCTAGACCTCGAGGTGGCTATCCCACACTCGTTGCATTAGCAGTAGGAGTTGCTCCTTCCTGCTAGATGATCCACATAGTGATCTCATATAGTAAGCAAGCCCCGTATCACCAATTCCTTGTAGTATGCTAACTCCTCTCAAACTAATCGACAATTGGCATAGTTAACCATTCCTAGTTCATCCATCTAACTACTATCTCGGGCTCGGCCGCCAACTAACTTACCGACACTGATGACCCTTTAATTTCGAGAGCCCTTTTTAGGGTGTCTCGGTGATGTTTATACCTATCTCGATCAATCATAGCTGTGCTAATTGCTTCCTAAGACTCTCCCACTAAGTCCTTAAGTTATCCCTCTCACCAATCAGGTTATCCCTCACTCCAATCAAGTCATCCTTCTCACTCTCAAACTATCTCTCTTAGTCTTGATCATGGCCTTCTTATCCATAAACCGTGAAAAATTATCCTCTAGGGATGCCCTATCTCCATCCTCCTCCTCATCACTAACATCAACTACCTTGTGCACCTCCTCTACCCAAGCTCACACCCTCCTACCTCTCCAAACTAAATTTTCCCTCTCAAACTCCACATAGGCACCAATCCACCATGTCATATAACCCAGAGTCACACCAGTATCATCAATCAGCACCCTGTCATTTTACTCATCTAAATCCATCGTTCCCTCCTCCTCAGGTACAAAAATAGTAATGTCCACCACTTCCTTTGGGGTATCTAAGTCCCCCTCATCTCATTTGTACAAAACTAGATCCCTGGCACATCTGTCTCAAACCAAAATGTCACTGACATGAAAAAATATAAATAACTCCCACTCTCCTTTTCTCATCCCCTAGACCCACGAGTCCTGTTGAGTAGATTTCAGCTCCATCTCACATCTCGGCCACACTATAAAATCAATATATGGCCTCCACAATACATCTCCAACCTATAATCATGTAAAGAGATCTCTATAAAAATCCTCACTCTATACTCCCCCATGTCATCCTACATCCGATTGCCATCTCAAAACCATTCGATCTCCCATCCATGTCAAAGCTCCTCCCCACGTAAAACCCGAGGATGGGCCACCGAAATGTTCTCAAATTCCCAACATTGTAGTAGGAAACGACATCAATCTCAAACCTTTTATGGACCCTCCAAGCCCATAAATTGTTGTAATTATGTGATAGTAATGTAGGGGACCATGTAAAAATTGTATGATGTTCCATCATATCCACAACAACCCTAGTCATCATCCACAAAAATCTACCACCACCAAAATTAGGCAAAGAAAAGCATGAAATACCCATCATCATCATCGTCATCCTAACACAACCCTACCTCTCGGATGAATAGAGATTGATAAAATATTCACCTAATGTATATCTCACATCTGCAGCATCCTCCCATACAATCTCCTCATAACATCCTCTCTCTCGGTCTCATCAATATAATAAACATCCTCCCCTACACTAATAACCTAGTAATCCTATGGACATCCTCCAGGGTTATGGTAATCTCATCCGTCAAGCAACTAGAAAGTACATGTGGATGGATCCCACCTCTCTATCAATGCCAACAATAGTCCCTGATGCCTATGAATGCATCTGTAATCACACCTCCCTATAAACCCCACCTCCTCCATATGTGCTCAATCATCATCTAACATATCCTCTCTCACCTCTGCTAGGATCACTAGAATCATATCTTGGATGGTCAACTTCACCTTCACATGCATTCACAAAACACAAAAACATAGGTTAGAATCAATTTTTCATCAAAAATCCAATCAAAAAACATCAATCGCAAACCATTTACCCTGGGTCATTACTAAACCTAACTAAATCACCGAAGATTCATATGAATTTATGAAAATCCTCTTGATCACCGAGATATTCGGTGATTCCAAAACAATCCCTCTATATGGGCAAAACAAAAATAAACCAAAACTAGATAAAAACAATTTAAAAACAACAAGATAAAGGGCCTACCTCTGCCTTGCGTTGGCCTCTTATGTCTTCTTGATGATCCCCCGATGTCATTGCTCCCAAATCACATTTTGATCACTCAATTAAGCTCTTAAAACTCGTAATAACAAATCACACAAATGAACTATTCACAATTAAAATGGACTATTTATAGTCCCCCAAACTTTCACGGGAATCACCGATGATTCCATGAATTGCGATGATTCACCCTAATCATGGGTGATCATTATAAATCACTAGTGATTCATGACGTTTAATCCTACATCATCCTTTTTGAAATCAATATTTTTCAAAATAACCTTATCACATTTTCCGAAAAAAAAAATCTCATTTAGAGACCCTCATTATTAATCCCCTAGAGAATTAGTCCATAAACTTCACGCAGGCAAGTCATATGTCCATAGGAACCAAGCCCTTTGTCTCCCTTATCACTTGACTTCCTCATCCTTGTATCCTACCCTTATGAATCATATGTCCATAGGAAATGAATCCTTTGGTTCCCTATCACTTGATTCCACGGTAGTACTTATTATTTAGATACCCGTCTCGGAGAAATTTTCTATGAAACATGTGTTGAACCTATCTAAAACAACTTTTCAAACTGGTGTTCCTTGCACTACATTACAATCACCCCAGTTTGAGGGGGTCACCCATACAAATCAAATCAACCTTTAGAAAATCATTTTTGTCTAGCACTTTTCCTACACCAAACTACTCGACAAAATGGGGAAAATGTAGACACCTAAAATTAGCACCACTAATTTCCCTGACCACATACATTACCCCTGCAAAAAATCAAGTCAAACATCTAATCACATTATTTAATCCATGTACCACTTATCCTAAGTCTAATTCCCTCCACAATATTTACTCCATGATCTTACACCCATAAATGTCATTCTACAACTGTAAAATCTTACTTTACCCCTTCTAGAAACCACCCAACCACTCTAAATCTACCCTAACCATTTTAAAACCATCTAAGCCTATTTTATTAGCACATACCAACCTCTACACCTCATCCCTAACTTCCCATTAACCATCTACCTTCATTAAAAACCTAAAAACTTTGTTTAGAAGTGGTTTTAACCACTTCTCAAATGTTTTCCCCAAAAAAAAGTGGATCACCGACAATTCTAATTAATCACCAAGCAATTATAAATAGCACATGTGTGCTCTCTCTCTAGGACCTTCAGAATTCCTTATTCGTTCTCACACTTAGTTCTTTGAATTTTTAGATAAATCAAGGCATTCTAGAGATCATCAAGAGATATTATCAATCTCTAGCAATAATTTACACAAATTTTTCGTAGCCTTTTTCACTGTCAATTCTTAGGAGACACGACAATCAAATCAATGACTTTGATCAATTTCACTTTGAATATTTGAGGCATATTTTATGTCCTATTACATCCAAAGGTATTCCTACATCTCTTTTTATGATTTACAATTCATAAAAATATTAAAAATAACCATAAACATCATTTTCTGGCTTCCACCTTCATTTTTATCAAAACAATATTTTAAAAGTAATCGCTAATGATTCCCTGAATCACTAGCAATCCACACTATTCATTAGTGATCCTGTCAAAAACATCACTTTTTATCATTTTATCAGTTTAACATCTTTTTATCAAATCTAATTACATTTAACTTGTTGTTTCCAAGCATGGTTCTCTATTAGATGGTAGTTCATCGTTGTTCACATCCAATTATAAGAATTTATGATCTCTATATGGTTCATCGCCCATTTTTTTGGGAACAATACAACATCCTTCACAATTTTAAATTGTGCATAGTACAATTTTCCACCGATATCGAGGACATTGAGGATCAAATCGAGTTCCTCCATTACATTCAGTAAGAGACTAAGGACTTTTGGTACGACTACTTTGAGTCCATTCAGATCGCATCCACCCTTGTTTGGGCCACCTTCAAAGCTACATAGGACTTTCCTTTCAACCTTGAGTTCTAGAGCTTTCTATCTATTATCTATTTGTTATTATCTATTGCATATATTTATCATTATCTTTATCAATCTACTTAATTTTCTAAAAGTGAGTTGACATCCTCCAAGGAAGTCCCTTTGGATTTGTGGAATCGGCCTTTTCTAAGCATCTCCTTTATCCATTTATCTAATATTATTGTTGAGTGTCTATAATTTGCGGGGTACTTTATGGGGCAAGAGGACTCGCGCATCTATTTGAACTTGGAAAATTAAATCATCCATCAAGATCAATGCCATCCATCTCGCGGTATCCATAAATGCCACCATATTTTGAGGTCTGTTTGTTTTTGTTATTTCACTTCTTTAATTTAAAGTTATAAAGTGCAAAAACTCTTTAGTAAACCTACATCGGCACTAGATTCAATCTCCTCAAAACCATGCATTCCAAACCTTATCACAACGATCACATCACTTGATGGCTCATGCTCATGACTGAGTTTGACCTAAATTTCATCTCTTAGAAATCTATCAAGGGTCAAGGGGCTATCGTCAATCAACTTGTTGAAGACCCTCTTACCGATAATCATCTTCCTCATGAGAAATTTCCAGATGAGTCTATCCATACCATCGATCATGAATATTTTCCCTCAAATGACACTTTTCTTTAATGGATTTAAGTGTCAAAAAGGAGGAGGCATTGGTTTCATCATCATCCATCCTTGGGATACTCCTATCCCCATCACTTACAAACTTAAATTTGAGTGCACTAACAACATGGATGAGTATGAATCCCTCATCTTGGGTCTCAAACTGCTATCATGCTTAACATCCAAATCTTTGACATCTATGGTGATTCTTATCTTATCATTAATCAAGTCAAGGAACCTATCAATGTAAAAATGAAATCCTTAAAAATATAAGGATGTCGTCGACTTTCTTCTCGAGGCCTTCGATTAGTATACAATCCAATTTTTCCCTCGTTCATCCAATTTTTTCGTAGACACTATGGCATCCCTCACATCTCTCATTCCGTGGGAAACTAAAGAATCCAAAATCTCTATTGTTGTCCATCACCTCGATCAACCATCTCATGCCCATGAGCTTCCTCATGTCAATTGTGTTGACACTAATCAATTGGATCTTTAGTACTCTTAGATCTTCAAATTTCTATATATATCCAAAAGTCCCTCCAACCTATCCAAAAATAGTAAGAGGTCCTTCCTTCAACATGCTAATTGCTATGTCATCCTTAGTGGCATCCTCTATAAATGTGAATTTGACGTCATTTTACTTCAATGCCTTAAATCTAATGAATCTATCTGTGTTATCCAAGAAGTCCATGACCACATCTCGTGGTGGAAATTTGAGTGGTTTTGTCATCACCAAACACATTTTTTTCCTAGGCTATTACTGGCCCACCCTTAATCAAGACTGATGTGAATATGTTACAAACTACACCAATTTCCAGCAACATTCCAACCTCATCTACATCCCTAGCCAATTCCTATTACTAGCTCAAGAATTTTGGCCTTTCTCACAATGGGGCCTCAACCTCATTGGTCTCATTAATTTGCGCTCTTCTCAATGTCATCACTCTATCATCACCATTATTGAGTACTTCACTAAGTGAGTGGAAGGAATTCCACTCACATCGCCAAAGCTAACAAAATCATAGACTTCGTCTATAAGCATATCATCTTTCACTTCAGCATCCCTCATAAAATCATCATGAACAATGGAAAGGTCTTAAAAAAATATCTTAAGAATCTTTGTGACTCCTTCAACCTTAATCTTAGTTTCTCTTCTCCTTACTATCCTTGAGCTAACCTCCAAGCTAAATCCACTAACAAGACTCCTCGTAATATCCTCATTAAAACCATTGATAACTCAAGACGTAATTGGCATCTTCACATCCCTTTCACCCTTTAGGCCTATCATAATAGCATCTGCACCTTTACAGGTGCTACTCCTTTCTCTCTCATCTATGGCTCTTAGGTCATTCCTCCTCTCAAAATTCAAATACCATCTTTGTGTGTTTCTCTTCATGACTTCATCTCTAAGGAGGAATATCATCAAGAATGTCTAGTACAACTTAAATTTATAGATGATTATTGTTTAATATCTCTTCAACATCATCATGTCTATCAAGAGCACATTAAACATGTCTATAACAAGCATCTAAAGGAACACGACTTTAACATCAATAACCTTATCCTCAAATAAAATCATAACATCACTACTATGGAAAGGAGCCAACGTGGAAAGTTTGTTCCCAACTAGATTGGACTGTATATTATCATGCATAAATATGGGTGTGGAGCCTATCATTTAGCCTCTCTTGATAGAAAACAAGAAATGTAACCTCTCAATGTCTTGCACTTATGGCCTTTCTATTGTTAATGCATCTACCAATGTGATTTTAGTCGCATTCTAGGATCTTACTTCCATCACTAGCCTTTCCATCTCTCATCATAATGATTTGGAATTATGTGGTCTACCATCACTATCCTATCTATGACCTTAAATATGGGCACCATGGCTCTTCTCATGGCATATTCCTCATGAAAATTTTCCCCCTTTTAGGTGGGAACCCCGTAATCATTATATCTATCACCTTCTTATACACCCTCTGGAAACATGCTAAATGTCCATACGTGTCCCTTTTAAATATTATCTTACCCTCCCCAAGTGGTCTACTTGGCTATCCCCAACTCTATCCTAAATTCAAAATTTAGGATGCTCATATCAAAAGTTATTTTATCCAAAAAAAGACACTTTGCTCCTTGAAGGACGGTTGTCGATATAAAGCAAACAATTATCAAAATTATAGGTTGGTCCTCGAAGGACAACTATAATGAATATCTTATCCTACCATCTAAAAAAACAAAACCCAAAATCTAAAGAAAAATCATAATTGTAGACCACTCCCTTGAAGGATGGCTACTTTCTTATATCATGATAGTGAAGGCTTCTGCATTGATCAACCTTCTAAAATCTCAAAAGCAAAAACAAAATATCAAAATCAAGTAACCTCAGAAATATTCCCACATCGATCGCCTTTCCCATCTGCAAAGTAAACTTCCGCACTGATCATTTTGTGCCACATTACTCGAGAGCAAGGGGCATAGACCTAGGAATACCACCTAAAAAAACTAAGTTCCCCATACAAGCTCCATCTTAATCCATTTTCATGCTTACGGTGGCTTTTAAGCACACCCTCCACTTCTCCTTCATGATCTCAAATGTGACTAACTATCATTAGTTATGTGTTAACACTCGCAAGCATCGTAAGTTCATTTTTTTGCATTGTTCCTCGCCACTTAACCTCTAATCTAATCTAAATCATATTTTCCATGTGCGCTCCTCCCTATGACAAAGTGCACATTCCTATGTTTGGGTCACTCTACCCAGCGCATCTTATCCTCGTAATATCCTAACTTTTGCATCTATATCCAATCCTTCACATCGCACTTAATCTAATCTCGATCGCACCCGATCTATGTCTATCATCATCATACCTAACATCTAAGATCATCACATCAAAATCTACTCTATAACTCAAGGTTCATTTTAAGACCCCCTCCAAAAAAATTATTATAGAATGGGTGGTGAATCTGACGAAAAGGAAATTTACATTGTTGGCAAATGTAGGAAATGAGGGTTTCGTGACAACGGTGAATGGAGGTTTTTTCAAGTCATTGGTGGTGGGCGTACTTTTTTGGTTTGTTCTCGGTGACAAGTATGTAATGTTACTAGATGGTATGTACGAAATACTACCAAATGACACAAAAAAATAGAATGCACCTATTATCATATGGTAGCAGTATTACCGCCAACAACAAAATATGCTTGTTACCGGATGGTAACACATTGTTATCAGCTGGTAACAAAACGCACTTGTTCTCAAATAATAAAAATTTGTTGTCATTCCCGAATGACAACACCTTGTTGACGTCTAGTAACACACTTTCATTGAGTTAAGTTGTTCCTAGATGGTATCTTGTCGATTATGTATTGTCATTGGGAACATGCTTTCGTTGACATTCAACATTACTATTGTATTCTGGATGGCAATAGATCGCATGTTTTGTTACCATTTTCTTACAATTTAATGATGGATTTTGATAACACTTTTTAATTACTATCGACATTGCCAATATGTTTTCTTACATCAAATTTTTCCCGAACACATGGTTCTGTTGTCATCTAGTATTCCCAGGCTAGGTGTCTTCAGCCTTAATCTAGGGCCACTGGCCCATGGCCCTTTCCTTTCCTATATATACCCATCCCCATTCATTTTGTCCTATTTTCATTTTGCAGGTTTCTCTAAGATAAACTTTTTCATATTGTTCCAACCTTCTCGTCCACTTCCTATATTATCCAGTAGCCACACGATTTATTCTACGATCCTCATATATAGGTATCTACCATTTGCCAACACCTCTTTTTTTTCAAAGAATCAAAACATCAAGGATTCAATATTAAATAATAATTGAACCAAGAAAAAATTCCTTTAAAATAACTTCATATGTTTATTGAAACATTTTTATCATGATTACTACGAGATCTGGAAGACCCTCAAATAATCAGTTAATACAATTAGATTGGTAGCTCAGGGTTCCATGGACTTATTTACATGCCCAAGATATCGAGATAGAACAAAAATTATTAAATAATGTAATATAATTGTATAATATTTCATATGGCACTTTCACTGTTGCATTACCATCCCACCAATTTGTCGTCAGAATAACACCTAATGATATTCATCATCTAGCAGGCCTACCCCATCAAAATGCATTTCCTATAACCACCAAATTTGTTCTACTTGATGAGAAAAATAAATTCTTAGATTCTCATTACGATCTTTCTATTGAGGTTGAGGTTAATAATCCCTCCAAAAGAGGGATTAAAACACAATCTATCAAACTGCATCATGTTACAAGGAATATACACTGTCATTCCTCGGTGGGAATTATACTACCTTCTCCAAACCATTTCTAACGTTAGATTCGATTAGTGCACATTTCTTTCATAAAGGATTCATTTTGACCTTGACAAATCCAAATTGAATCATTCTCAAGCGAGTTATTTCTTCTTCTTATTTTATTCTTGTTTTATATTATGAGGGTGTTTACCAACTCAAATTAAGAGTTGTTCCAACTGCTCTACACTAGAAGATGGATAAACAAGCAATTCCTCTAGACCAACATTGAGTATTTTGTTTTAAAAGCATTCTATCTTGATTATTTTCAAAAAAATATCATTTTTAAAATCAATTCTTAAAAATACATAATTTGTAACTTTGTTTTGAGCAATGTGTCAAAGCAATTAAAATAATGGCTCGATGTAAGGTGATAATTCTCTCACATAACCCTGCTAGGCTTGAGGGGTCTAGTGACAATAATCCAATTTATGTCACCACGACCGATGACTATATGGATATCACTACCAATAGATACATAGAGGGATAACAGAGCCAAACAGATGTGTGGTTCTATGGGTTTGTCCCATAGCTAGGACAAAGCACGTGTTATCACTATGGCCAATCTAGGTTTTAATTTATCCATAATGCACAATTATTTTAATTTTATTAAATTATTTTAAATACTAATGATAATTTGAATATTCGATTCTTAACAATGACATATTTCATCATCCTAATGTATAGCATTTTCTCGGCACATCAATGACTTTGAGACACATGGTGTCTTCTCACGCCGTGTAGTGTGAGACTACATACATACATACGAGAAAGAAGAGATTGAGTCTATAGCAGTTTGTCACCCTTCAAGTTCTGGTACTAAGTAACTAAAAAATAGTGAATTATATTTTATTTATATTATTCTTTCTTTTAGAAATTTAGCATTTTTAATTGGTTTTTCGTTAAATTTAGGTTTCGTTAAAGGAGGAATTTCAATTTGCACATCAATAGTTCAAGGATTACTGGAGGAAGACATGAATGATAAGGGTGCTAAGGGTGTTGTGATCAAATAAAGTCATGCTGGAAGTAATGAAGTTTTTCCTAAAATTAGTTGGGTTTACGGACTATTGATGACATATTTTGGTGAATGCAATTTGATGTTTTATTTGGTTTCTTTTCTCTATATTTTTTGTCCTTTTTTGGTTAAAGTCCGATGTTCATTGTCTGGAACAAGTTAAGCATGTTTAAATCCATTTGAGGGATTTTCTACTTTTTCTTGCTCGTTGGTTTCTTGTTCCTCCTTTTGTAAGGCCCCTGGGAGTCGATCCTTGTTTTTACCTTATCTAATAAATAAAATAGCACGTAAGGAGGGTTTTTGTAGTGTCGTCACCCCCTTCATATCCCACCCAAAGGGTATGATCTGTTTATTATGATGACAAAAATATTAGTGACATAATAAATCTTGATTGATTTCATTCTTATTAATTTGAATTTCTTATTGTTTGTTTGTTTGTCTTCGTAATTTCAACATATTGAATCTAATATTGTTAAAGTATTAATGCTTTTGAGATCTTTTGCAAATGATCTCAAAATCAAACTATGTTCATGGCTACCCCCATTGCTCTAACTCAATGCTTAAGGAGTACATCAGTCTAACCTCCCCTTCTATCTTATGGTAGGGGAAAGAGGATTTTGTTCCCTAGAATGAGCAGGGGGACATAAAATTTCACAACATCAGAGTTCCCTAATTTTTCAATTGGTGGCGTGTAGAGTGCCAGAGGAACTTTTGTTTTAAATAATATCAATATGGATTACGATTATCTTGGTTTTGATAGAATTTATGGAATTGAATCATCAAAAATAATACCAAATATCTCACTCAAGTGTCAATGGGGTACGTAAGGAGGTGCAAGTGCCACAGTAGCCATCCTCTTCGGATCCTCCTTCCTCAATTGGGCAGGAAAAATTGGATGATGATGTGAAGACCAAATTTTTCAGTAGACATTTTTGTATGATAATGTTATAACCCTTGTGATGGAAAATTTTATTCCTAACATTAAGGAGTTGAATATTTGGGAGATCAGAGTGAAATCTCTAATAAAAGAAATTAATGATAGATATCATAATTTTGAACACAGAGAAAGACTTTTTCATTGATTAAAAATGAACCAATGACGATTGATGCTTTACTTGCTCAAGCACAATTTGGTAATGTAGTCACCAATAATATTTATAATATTGACCAGTTTTCAATATAATTCTTAATAGATCGACTAATTTGAATTTCAAGGCACAATATTGCTACTGATAAGTGGAATAAAGAGAAGAAACTTGTCATTATTGCTAATGTAGATAAATACTTGGTCGTGGTAAGTTTTGATTTTTTTGTAGTTATATGTTATATATATATATATATATTGTTATCATTTATCTACGCTTCTAAATACTAATTATGGGATTTTTAATTGTGGTGAAAATACCATACTTTTAAAGACAGACGTGATGGTGTTAGATGAGCATTGAAAAGAGTGAGAGAGTGTCAGTGAGGTAATTTATTTTAAAGAAAAATTTGTTTGGTTAAACAAGAAGAACAATAATTTGCCGAGGATTATAAGGGAGAATGGTTGGATCCGGATATTCTTTTGAAGAAAAAATTGATGAGGATCCTTTTCTCCTTTTAAGCAAGTAGAGATGCCACTCACTAAGATAGACAAAATTTAGAAAATATTAATGTAGCTGTAAAATAATTAGTAGAGTCTAGTGTAATAAAAGATAGTTCAAATGTTGTCGATGTTATAGAATCTGTTCAAGGACAAGGGTATAAATGAACTTGAATTAAAACTATTGATGTAAATCATTATATTTGACAAATAAAATTTGAAAACATTAACTTTTCGTAAAATTGTCAATATTTTTATTTCTCTTATGCCTATTATCGAATGAAAACTTTATCTTTTTTTCAAGCTTGTACAGATTGATGAATAGTATACATGGATTTTAGAATCTAGATTTACATTGTTCAATTTAGTTTCAAACATGTATGCACTCAATATTTAAAACTTGGATGTGCATGTTGCTATCAAATCTTGATAGTTGATTCATCATGTAAAGATTATCTCCAATAACCATGATGGGATATGGATTATATTTTTATTAATCCTAATAATCACGATGGGATATATGGACTATAATATCTTTGGGAACATGTGTTCCTATGGAATTGATAGTGATAAATCAAATATTGAACATACTTTCCTAGTAACAAACTTTGATTTTATTACATCATCCAGTTTGTAGATTGCACAACTATCTACCGTATGTTATTTCCAAACATTATAAAAATATAGAAAGCATTTTAAAATTGTATAAACATTATATGCGCAATATATGTAAATGAAAAAAAATATCGAGTCACAATATAATTTTAGAAAATGAATACTTCTATTTAATGGTAGCTAAAAATCATATCGTTAATGGTCCTTCATCACTTATTTTATTTGTTGCAGTTTCTAGTCCAACAAAGTCCAAGTCAATTTCACCATAATTAGAGACTACATTGTTTTTATATAATTAACATATTTTCGCTCTTCAAGAGATGTCTCATGTAGCTAGTGCTCTTTCATATGGAAATGTGTCCACCCCATATCTTGAGACATAGAGTCTCAAACAAGTTTCTAAATTCTTGTCCAATCTGTTGTAAAAATTTTATTTCACAAATGTAAGAGCATTAAATACCATTTCATCTTCAAATGAGAACCAAGAATATTTTTGTATGAGTTCATATAGTTTGAAGTATTCACTTATATTTTCTCTTAGAATGCTATTATGATACGTATTTCTCCATAATAGTGTGATAGCTCCCATTTCTATTGGTTCAAAAATAGTCTGATATTGATTAGTTATTGTAAATACAAAATGGTGTGACTATGATATGATTAATTGTGTGTCTAATATACCATTTAATTCCTCTCCATCAACATCTGAATATTTGCAAAGCTTCTCCATAAGTGCATTTATGGATTTCCCAAAGTTTGTAGCTCTTTGTTCTTCACCAATCATCAAATTCCTGAAATTGGGATTTACAATTCCCATGGCCTCAAGAAGATCACTATTTTTAAAATTTTCTCTAATCTCAAAAGATAATGTTTCAGATATCTTCATCAATTTTTTCCTTGTATCAAAAATTTTAAGCATCAAAAATAACATTTGTGACTGGTACTTCCTTAATTTCAAAACCTATTACATAAGTATCTCTGTGGAAAGTGTGCATTGGAATATGTTTCCCATCAACGAAATACAAATATGACCATTGATATTGAACTTCAAATAGTTTTTGGGATCTTTTGTATCTGTCAAAACCTTCCAGCTACTAAAAATTGGATTTTGAAACCAATATTGGGTGGAATATAAGGTATCCAAAATCATACATACTTGTCTCCTTAATTTTATAAAATCAACAATGTATATAGATCTTTCCTAAGAATGTTTCACCAAGTTGTTTATTTCTTTCAGCATTGGAAAAATATTGCATAAAGTTAATAATGTCTCTAAATCTATTAATAAATATCATGCGGATCTTTAACCTTGTCAACTTCTCTATGATTCTTGAACATATACCCTGTTAAGGACATGTATTACTCAAAAATCCTGCAAGTTGGATCATACAATGATATACATATTGTGTCAACATCTTTTAGCAATTTTTTACCATTTTATATTCCAACAGAAAATCTCTTAAACTCAAAAAATATTTTAGGAATACTTGCCATATATGAATGCAATTCCTATATAAGCTCCTCCACTTTAGCTATATTTTAAAAATTACTTACAATATTGTAATTGATTCATTATGTGAGTCATGCGGTGAATAGGTATCATGTCAAGGGCTACATTTGTTTGAAGGTGAATACAAAGCCCAAATTCGTGACCTTTCATGATAGGTTTTCCATCGTCTCCTATGCAAATAAGCTTTGTAGAGATTGAATGATCATCCATACTAGCTATTTACTTCAAATTTTAAATAATAATTTTGCAGAAGTTCTGAGAATTGCAGTTCTCCATCATTTTATGCATAGCTAGTAGATGATTTTCCCTGAAATGGATACTGAAACTAAAAGTGTAGACATGCATGCATACCTAGGATGTATTTTCTACTTTTGTGGCCTCATCAATCAACAATACGATAAAAATTGCATTTTTTATCTTCTCTCTCAAATCAGTGATTTCAATTTCTCCCATACACTTTGTCATTTCCCATGCATTAGTATCGACCAATGTGTTGTTAGAATGTTTGGAAACCCATTAGATTGAAACAATATATTATAATCAATGAGATCTGAAATTGGTCTACGGCCTTTTTTAAAATGTGAAATATTATTCTAAATTATATAAGTTTCACCTGAAGACTTGCATCATTAGCTTTTCAAATTTAGCCTTTATTGTTTCACCTTTCTCAGTAGGTCTCGAAGATGTTTATGATGATTGTCATATTTTATTGCATATCTCATATATAAACAATATTCCTCGATTTTCCATCCTAGTAATTTTTATTATTGTTCCATCATCGTGCTTTTTAGACTCATATACCTTCCCACAATGCTTCTCTATTGTTCCAACTTCATTTACATTTATTGGTCTCGCCTAGTTTCCAATTACATATATTACATATGCATTTCTATAGGAGTATCGTAACATTTCCTTGTTCAACAACTTTAATGAATGGATATTTGGTTGACGATTCAAATTTATAAGTCCTTCCTATAGTCCACTTCCCACTCTTACATTTCGATGTGTGTTTCTAGAATGTTTATCAGGATTTTGATTTGAATGGAAAATGGGATTATCAGTACTATCAATTTGAATTGAATTACTATGCTGATTGGGAATTTCATCATGGAGTAAGGTCATTGCTAGGGTTTTCTACATTTGAAATAAATTGGTTTTCTTACAACATCCCTAAGTAAATCAAAAAATAAAGTAACATTAACATAATAAGAGTCAAAATTACCTCTTTCCATTGGGGTTATTATTGGCTGACTAAAATATTTTGAAATTTCCATGTCACATTTTATTTTTCCTTGAGTTATTTTCTCATTTGTAATAGGGGCCATCGTATGGGTGATTTTGAAGTCTACACATGTGACAAAATATAGAAGTTTCAAATATGATCTGTAAAAAATAAATGCAAGACTGCAAAAAATAAAGATCATGCTACGGAATGGAAACAAAACTTAATGCTACCATACGGTAACACAAACTAACATTGTTAAACGACAACACAAATGAATATTTTCAAATGGTAAAATAAACACTCATTGAACGGAAACACAAAATAATGTTCTTTAGACAAGATTATCAAAAATAAGTATTACCATCTGGTAACATGTTCTTGTTCTTTCGTCAACATTATGTAGTCACATTTCCTTACAATAACACAAATTAATATTGTCAGCAAGTAACAGTTTTACAAAAAAACTTGATAGATAAACAATTCATTTTTTCACTTACCTCTTTTGCTTATTCCTTCAGATTTTTGGATTATACTTTTGGATTTTTCACAAGATTATTAATGAATTTTGAAATTAAATTGTATTACTATATTATGGTGAATTAATCTTATATATAATAGTATGTTATAACATGAAGGTGAATATACTAACATTGGCCCGTCCTTAGTGGAAACACGAAGGCAAAATTATATCCAATTTTTTTAGGACCCGTAAAATTTTGGAACGAACGTACTACCATACGATAGTAAAAAAACTTTGAATTCAAAATTCAAAATTCCTAATATTCGCCTATTCACAAATATTCACCCCTAATATCATCACATAATTTCTTGTTATCACATCTAATCTAACATATACATTTCCCATATAATCCTATCACATCTATTCTAATCCAGTGTCAACTCATATCTATCATCTATCCCATCATTTCTTAGTCAACATTTATCATATCATTGCATCAAATCAACCAGTCCATACATCACATCTCCTATTTAATCATTCCACACCTACAATATTATCAAAACATTATATCATCATAAACCATCGTCATAAATCATCATCATACTTATCACAACACATGAAATTGTGACAAAATAATATATATACATCATTGAAATGTTTTGAACATCTACAATAGGCCTCTATTGAGCTCTATCTCAAAAATTTATGCATCAAAATAAAATTACAATGTTCACTCACTAAGTGGTGAACTCGCATATCATGTGCTTTAAGTGCCAAACCATGACCTCCTAGAGCAAGGACATGTCCTCCTCCCTACCCACCATCTATTATGTCATATGGATCATGACCTCGCCTCGGTTACGCTACACAATTCATGCTCATGGATACCATCTGTCACATTGATTACCCTAATCTCATCTCTCCTAATAAGTATGCCGCATAATGCGGCACATCCGGCATGATGTAGTTGTAACAATGTGCTCAAGTAGCGTACCTCCTTTCTTAATGCCTTGTCTTGCTCCAATAACATAGTACTAGGTGGATCCATCTCGGTTGGTTTCCTATGAAGCCTCTTATAACTCACTCCATGTCGCCTCAATTATAGATCTAAGATCTCCATACTTGGCCCCGTAGGGCTCTCTCTTCGTTTGGTACCTATCCCGGTTTTGTATGGAAAATTCCCTCTCTAGCGCATCCTTGCTACCTCCCGACATGATGTATCTCTCTCAGCGGATAGCATCCAAATCCTAAAAGTGAGCTATCTTACTTATCGCTCCTCCATCTTCACCCACCTCTCCTATAGGTCTTATCTCCTCCTCTTCTACCGGCATCACCTCCTCCCCTCCTACATACACACTCTTCTCAACTTCCTTGGCCACCCACGCCTATCATCCACTCTACAAACCCCACTCTAACTCCCACATCATCATCACTATCTCATGGCTCTCCTGCCTCCTCTTTTGTGTCTTTCATCATTGGACTAAGAAGATCTCTCTCTTTCTCCTCTAATTTGTATCTAATTGGTGCCCGACACCATCTATACTAACCCAAATGGTCTCATCTCCTATGGAAACTAAAATAACTTGACCATATCCGGTCTCCGCCCTTGTACCCATTAGACCCTCCTCATAACAATTAGCTAGATGTCTATCCCATGACATGTTAGAAACCCTCGTAATGGCCTCTATATCATGTCCTCCACATCTAATATCCCTTGCCTCTCTCTATATCGATCCTCTCCCCACTCCTCCTTGTCCCCATGACCCTCATCCTCACTCCATCTCAAAAGTCCCATAGCTAGCTCTATGTGATCCCCGTCACCCATAGAAGCTTTGGCGGCCTCACGAAAACTACTTGTTCATACACCTCGCAATGAATTAAGAATACCACTTCTAATCCGGACTTCTTAATAGTGATGTACATCCATAGCTCATGGTATATCTAAGCCAATAGAGTTGTCCCGAATGAAAATATTATCATGTGTTCCACTATGTCAACTAAAACCCTTGATAACATCAATAGAAATATAGTGCCTCCTAATTCTAGTAAATCATAAAGCATGAGATAGCCATCATAATCAAATAAATCATTCGAATCCCTGGTGTCATTGGCTCGTACCATGTCTCTATATGGAATGCCCCTGAAGTGAACACAATCTATGGGGCATTAGCTCTAAACATCTGTGTCAATACACTGACCTCCTCTCTACAAAGTAATAGCACTATCAACTTCCCTTGTATCGGTAATCTCAAAATATGGTACATGTCCTCTAGTGTAAGCTGTCATCTCTACTATATGGAACCGAGAATGTGCCCGTCCTCATATCACAACTTTCAATCAGTGTTATCATCAATATTGTATCCCTAGGCACTCTTTGATAGTGGTAGTACCCACCAAATCCCACCGCCTCTAAATGGTCCCACTCTTCATCCATCACATCCCCTCTAATTCTATCAAACATATTCGGGACTTTATCTCTAAGGTACAATGTGTCTCTAGCCTATAAAATCAACCAAACAATCATCTATTAGCATTTGGTCATCAAAAATCACCATTTTCCATCCAAAATTATTAATTTAACCTAAAATCTACCCATTCGATGTCGACCCCCTCTATTCGATGTTGACTTGCCTTCGGTTGTGAAACTAGCTCAAGGCCCTTCCCACATCAATTTTCTAGAACAATTCAAAAAAAAAATCAACTAAAACTAAAAAATAAGCTAGGGTTTGGACTATTATCACTCTACGAGTCCCTCGGTGCTTCCTTGCTCCCGCTAGCTTTCATCTTGCTCAAATTGCACACTTCTCTATCTCTCTTAGAGCTCTCAATTGAAAATCTCACATCGTCCAAATGATCCCTATCGACCGCCATGATCACTTATATATGTGCATCAACCCCGATCTTCGGTGACTCGCCTAGTCACCACCAACCTAAGCCAAGTCTTCATCGACTCACCCGGTCGTCATCGACTCAAAACTTGATTTTTCTTCTTCCCTCCCGCCTCAACCAACCTCCCCGCCTATCCTTTCTTCCATTTTAGGATTGTGTGTCACCCATAACACACCTTGGCTTATCCTACATCACTCATTTTTTTCATCTGTTTAACCTATTTATCCATATTTCATCATATCTTACCACCCACATCACAGTGGTCTTTGTGTCCTTCTTGGGGAACCATCGACTCACCCATTTGCCGTCGACTCAAAACTTGATTTTTTTCTTCCTCTCGCCTCAACCAACCTCCTCACCTAATTATCCTTTCTTCCATTTTAGGCTTTTTTCTGTCACCCATAACACACCCCTGTCTTATCCTACATCACTCATTTTTATCGTCCTTTTTAACCTATCTATCCATATTTCATCACATCTTGCCACCCGCTTCAAGTGGTCTTTTGTGTGCTTCTTGGGGCACCATTGCTCATATTAAATCCCACCATTATGACCATATTTTATCCCCGTCGCCGATCAAGACACGTCTTTTCACTTCCTCACACTTGAAGGATAACGCATAACCTTTTTCCTTGCTTTGTCTCCCAAGCATCTCGTTAAACCATTTTTTTGACCATCCTCACATTTATTTGTGCATGATTTTGATGTTTTCCTTTGACCCATATGTCCCACATGTTGCAAATCAATCCAAGTGGATTCCCATTAGATTCCCTCCATATCGCAGTGAACTTTGATAACTCATAGGGTCCTGGAGGACATTAACTTCGCCTACATCGCAAACCGTTTTGTTCCCCTACCGACGTGTTTCAAGAGAAATGCCATATTGTTTTACTCGTATCCTATCGATGGTCATTCCCCTTCACTTGGGGCATCTTTCTATCTCTTTCCCACTCTTTCTACCCTTTCCTCCTTCCATCTATCTCTTTCTAACTTGTAATCAGTTCCCTTTCATGTCATTAATCCCTAGTTTGAGGGGAGCACCTCAACCATTGTCATTCTTCATCACTTATAGTACCCTTGTCTCCCATCCTACATTCACTCTCTCTCGTTACCCCTTCACACGTTCATATTTCTCTTCCCATTTTAAATTTCTTTTTTCCCTACTCTAATCCCACCATTATTTAATCTCCCCTTAATCCATCATTAATTATATCTAATCATCCATTAACTTATACCTTATCATAATTCCTCCCATTATCTTAATAAATCACTATATTATTCATCCATAATTCCCATCCTAATATTATTATGTTCACACCCCTAATTATATTTAACCACCAATTAATTTATCCTAGGATTCTACCCATAAATACGCCCATTTATGGATCTTAGGATTCCCACCACCCATTTAATCCCCCTTATCCTCTCATTAACTATTTATGCCCTCCCCATGCACCATTTAACTCGCCAAAAATGGTCAAAGGCCTAAACTTATCCCTTTTTAGACATCCACTCTCAAGATTCCCATCACCTCCACCTCCCAAGCATGAAATCTTCTCCGGTCGTCGGTGACTCATATGGGTCACTGTCGAACCTATTTATACACCTCCACCCCTCATCTCAAATGACTGAAAAACTCTATATGTTTGTCTATCTTGAAAATGGTATCTTCTCTCTCTTCCCCTTGTGATTAGCAGCCATCAAATTGGAGTCTTATTACGACCTTTTCATGTCATCCATAGAGAGTTGAAGTTTTCAAGCTTGTTTAGAGATCTCTCTTTGTTTCACCATCTCTGTTTTGTAGGTTTACTGAGGTTTCCTAGAGTTTTCTCATCCATCATCCACCTCTAATCTTTGTGCATCTCTCTTTCCATATATCTAGCCTATCAATATCTTGAATCCTTCCCCAATCATCATCGACCTTGTCTAAGTAAATCGCCAACCATGTTCAATCATCGTCAATCTGACCCATATCCCATCATATATGTCATCCTCCATATCCATTTTGTCTTCCCATCCTCCCGACATCAAATCCATCATTTCCAAAGCATTGTTTCTATTTATCTTTCGGATCATCTACACATCAATCGTCGTCAAATGTAAATGTACCGGTCAAGATTGAGTCGTTGTCAACCCACTCAGGTTTGGTTTGTTTATCAACATTTTACATTATCATACCTTTTATTTAAACATATTTAGTATATCATATCTCTATTTCGAATTGTAATTTGCATCCTTTCATCGGTTATCATTTATTTATATTTTTATTAACGTGGATTGACATCCATCCTAGAAAGTTATCACTTCTGACTGACTTTGTTAGGCAACCCACCATCTTATTTACTAATATTTTTTGTGTTAGTTTCTCTTTGTTGTGTAGGTCATCAAGCTCGCAGTGGGGAGGATATTTTGTGCCCGTGTTTCCATCATTATCTTCGTCACCCACATTAAAATCTAGCCTTAAACCCTCCCATAGTTTTGAGTTTCATTATTTCTTGTACCCTTTGCATTAACTTGGAATGGGGGCGAGAAATATCGTCAAACATGAAGTTCTGTGTAAAAATATTATTTTTACCTACAATTATGTGCATGTAATGTATCTCATTATATTTTGAAGTTTACACTTTTTCCATCTTGTTTGACATTAAGCGTGTGTTTTTGTATACACCACTGAATGCCCCCTCTTTTGAGATGAGGGAGATGTATTGTAGATCACTCGGCTCAAAATAAATTATATGTATTATTTCATATAATTATGTAATAAACCTATTAAAATATGTGGAAGGTTTCCATAGGATTCATATTTGGAGAAAGAAGAGAATCCATTGCATAGAAGTGTTACATGATATATATCATGACATTGAGATCAAACATAATCTTATAGGTATACAAATATAGAAGCACATAAGTATACAAGTACAACCATCAATGTCACACATAATGCCATATAGGAATTCAATGGCCACGTCTAAAGGACACAGTATTGTTGCACACATAAACAAGGTTGAAGGGTCACATAAGAAAGGTTACCAAGCCCATAAATAAGGGAACGAGAGTGTTACACATACATATAGAATTATGAAAGCCACATACAATAGGAATAAAATAAGTAGTGTATACAGTAAACAATTAAACAATAGTAAGAGTTGCATGGATCAAGAGTCACTAGTATACACAATCCACACATGTGAGTGCCAATGATTCTAATAAAATCACATTATATTGTAAATTATACAAATGGTCACGATATGTGAAGGTAACTATAAGCGAAACATAACACCTATTAGTGTAGAAGATTCCCTCAATTATAAAAGCAACTAAGTGAAGGGTAAGTATCACGCCCACATTTTTGGCACACAAATACAAAAAAATGGAATCATTTTATTTTGACTTACATTGCTTGATACACGACACCACATGAGATCACTTAGGATAACTCAACATCACGTAAGACATTTACACAAACATGAACCCACATATATAACATGAAAACACATGATGCACATCAAGCCACATTTCTCCAAATGAAAAAGTACAAAATAATGATTCAACTACAAGTATAAACTCATATATAGGCACTTTCCATGACATGACACTTTCATGGTTTACATATTTATTACAGTCCTATTTCATTATTGACCTTAATTATTTGAAAAGCACTTAACATGTAAACCTTCATTCTTCTTTAAACTAGATTTCATTTTATTTATTTCATTTAACATTTTACTTATAATGGTTCCATTTGATTTTGCTCGTTTCTCTTATCACAATTTATTTATATAGCCTGATTGTTGATAGGAACATTTAAACACATATGAGGCTACTAGTACTTGTTCTAAGGATTCGTTACTAAGGAGCATGTTTACTTGGTTTTGTAATTTACCTTCATTGCAACAAGGGAGATTCACATGAAATAAAAGGAAGTCTATTAGGTCAAGAGTGGACAGATTTCGTGTTCTTTTCATAGTAGCATTTAAACACTAAGGTTACACTCTTTTCATTTTTAAGTTATTACAACTAACTATGTATTCTAACTACTTAACTTAAATACTTATTTTTCGTTGTTCATAATATGTTGAAGAGGGTTTGTATCAAGTCAAAAGGAGCAAGTATCAAATTCTCCCTTTTATAATTTTAATCATTTAACATTATTGTTTAAACCATGATGATGGGTATGGTGAATATGTTCATCCCTTAAGTATTGCAAGTTTCCCATTTAATAGGTTGAATGATCACTAATGAGGCATTATTTTATTTTTATTTGTTATAACAGTCATCTTATTCATTTTATTCATATTGGCATCATTCAAGGTGTATGTGACATTTAACAACCATTCCAAAATCTCCTCTCATTTACTCATGTTCTTATAACCTTTACGTCATTACATTGACTTCATATTGACTTCCTTTTAGAACAATTAAGGTTCATATAATATTTTTCTTCACTTAGACATCAAGATTCTAAGGAGTATGATCTCACACGTAACAAAATTTATATTATTCTGGGAAATTTAAGTATTAGATACATGTTACAAGGAGACATTCAATTAAAATTTTATACATCCTATTACCTTTTAGCCACTACCCTTATTATTGGGAAAACATACATTAAAGTGTATTTCACCCTAATTCTCATGAGAGGTCTAGCTAATTTCATTAACACCCCAAAGGGGTCTACACCAAACTAATAGGCAAAACTTAGGGAAACCAAATATCCTTACCTTACAACCTTTGCACAACCAAAGATACTTCTTGCCAAGGTAACACTTCTATTTGTGAGGAGAATAAGGGATTCAACTCAATAGTTTCATACATAGGTAACTTATGACACAGGTTCCACTCATGTCATTTAAATATCTTTAATGAGATAATTTTAAGGTAAAAACAACCCAATAATATTCATAAGGATTTGGCTACCCGCTAGAGCACCAAGGAAAACACACACATGAAGGATAACTTGTTCAAGAGGAGACTAGAATTATGATACCTAGGGAAAATGATCATACTCACACCCAATGTGATAGGGAACCTATATTTAATATTTTTCCTCGCGCGAACGTACATAAGTTATGGACATGGTCTTGCAAGGCTTGTCCCAAGTATAAACAAGGAAACAATTGGTAATAGTCTTAAGTCTTTTCTTAGCATGATAAGGGTTTTCTAGGTCCAATACATCACTAGCAAGTAGATGACACACACCATTATTAGTTTATTACTATCCACATGCACAAATATAATTCCTAAGAGGAAACCCACATACTCTAGATAGTGTTTAACCATTACCATTCCTACAAGGGGATTTTGTGACAATGTCGATATGCATACATGTTATTATGGTAACTGAATTTGGACTCTTATTTCCCTTAAGCTAGGAGGTGTCATTGAGTATAAGGAACTAGGCTCATCCTAAAATTTCAGTTTTCTACATCATGAAGGTGATCACACAAGAAGGGTAAATCATAAAAAATTTTACTCTAAGGTTGGCCTTTTGTTTAGGTTTATTTCTTACAATTCCAAGGTAATTAATACAACACACACAAGAGGTTCATTTATTAATTTTCACATCGAAGCACACTATAAAGATCAATTCATTTCTAGCTAGCATATACATCTACCCCTTAACAATACATAATCCAAAATTAAGTTAACACCCATGACCACATGTTCATTTTCCAAACACCCAAAATGCTAAAAATTTCATGCTCATCACAAAATTCAATAATTATATATATATATATATATATATATATATATATATATATATATATATATATATATATATATAATGGTTGGCATGGCATCTCACCAAAATCTAGCATAATTCATGTTTTCATAGTTTTCCATTCACATGATTATAATACTTAGCACACAACAAGAGAGATTTAGAGATACATTCATTTCATTTTGTTTCCTAATTAGAGGGGGAGAGAGAGAAAGAGGAGAGATAAGAAAGAAAGAAAGAAACACCAATTTCCCAAAAGTCAAACTTCTCAAAACAAGAAACAAAATAGAGTTCCATACAGTCACAAATAAGTGCTTACAAGTTTTCTCATTAGTTATTGACTTGAAGGGGTCCCACGGAATTCGTTTCACATTTTTCTACAAGTAGCGAAAACGTCCAAAATTATCCGAGGGATAAGAAACCATGTTTAAAAACTAATTTCCAACGGTGAATGCACCATAAGGAAAATATTATACACTCTCCTATATACCTAGGAAATTCACAGGAGTTGATAAAACTTAGAATTGGTGAATGGGGTACAAATGGTGACTACTTTTTTTGGAGCCAATGGTCGTAGCTAAGATAGTTTAACCTTGTCAACCAGTGAATGGATACCTACAAAACCCCTTTGCAAAACATACTTTGGAAAGGTGTTTTAACATAACTAAGGGTTGCAATCAATTTTCATGTATAAATACTAGAGGTATAAAGGGCAATATCCATTTATGTGCCTGGGGCCAAAACAACAAGTCAAAACCAAACCCAACTTTTGATTTTCAATGATTTCCCAAAGCCGCAAACAAGGTTAAAAGGGCTCTTGACTGCGTTACATTAAATGATCAAATAAGGGTGTTGTAAAATTTGTTGTGGCATCTCATGTTAACATGGATCAAGGTTAAACCTTGTATTTTCTCGATTGGGGGTTCGAGAGAGGTATTTCACGTGTCAATGGTAATCGTAATTTATTAACCTTTATGATGGAATGATTGATATGTTTGAAAGAGAACTCAAAATCAACTCACCAATTAAAGGTTACTGAGATATCCATTACGGTTACTTAAGTTGACAAAACATCTCAAAAAGGGGTTTAAGATTATAGTTGACAAACCAAAAGTCATTCGGGGTATGTAAAGCATGAGGTAAAATTTTATTGTTTGCACTAAAATTTTATTTTTAAATAAAAAAGTATAGTATTCCTTTGTTTTAAATTTCTATTTCATTGCAAAGGAAGAACTAAAAATATGAAAATCATGCAATATAGAGATAATAAAACCATTCTTGTAGGTGACAAGGTGTGAGGGAAAGGTGTGTTCAAGGCACTTTTGTACACACTCCAAGAAGTTGCATTTTTATATTAGGGTAAAAAGAGGGTTTTGGAAGGGTCCCTTCCATGTTACAACATGGATCTAGAATCTAGATATTTCAATTAACATTTCAAGGTACAAAAAGAACCTAATATCAAAACAAAATTGCAAAAATAGAGAAGCCAACACAATACCAGCTACAAACTAGGGACAAACCAACAAAAGTATCAAAAGCATCAAAAAAATCCAACCACTAAAAGAACCCCAGACAAATATTTAGAGATTCAGAATCTGGATGGATAGTTTGATGAGCTCCTTAATATGGTTATCACGTCCTTCTAGCTCCTTGGTCCTCTCAATATCCTTCCCTTTTCCTTTGTTACTTGTTCTTTTAATCTATTTGACGATGGATTTCAACATCCCATCCTCAATGATCAGAATGTCCCCAATTAGGTTGCATTTGAGTTCAAATTTTGTGATATTGTCATTTAAACCATTCCAAAAGAGCTTATCGGTTTTCTCAACTTGAAGTTTGTTGAGTTTTCCTTTCAAATTGTTGATGCATACTATCATTCATTCTTGTGCCTACAAGAAGATTCTATACTTTTACATCTGAATCAAATGTTTATTTCCAAAAATTATTTCCAAAAGTAGTGAACTTTTTCCTTAAGATTAGCTAGGTATTTTTAGAGTATTGGAAGACTTTTGGCAAACTTATGCAGTTTGATGTTGTAGGGCTGGTTTCTTTTCTCTGTTTTAATCTCTATCATTTTTTGGTAAAATTATTGATCTTCATTGTCTGAGTTAAGCATGTTTAACTCCTTTAGAGGAATTTTTTGTTTCTTTCTAACTCATTGTTTCTTGACCCTCCTTTTGTAAGGCCCTTGGGATCCGGTCCCTATTTTTACCTTATCTAAGAAAAAATTTATTTCCAACATTGTTGAAGGATGTAAATAGAGGCTGTGTTGGAGCTCAAAATTACACCCATCCCAAATTGGGATGAACTAGGGCTTTAAACCAACATGGGACTGTCTCCAAGTTGTGGAACTTGCACTTGAGATAGGCCTCCAAAGAAGGTCATTTGCTCTACCTATTTTTATTGCTACAACTACTCCTATAAAGGGAAATGTAACTATCTATCGCTACTCTATGATTCCAAGGGATCGGGATGAGAAAGAGATGCATGAAGGGAAACCTAAGCTAAGTGGGGTGATAGCACCGAAAGAGGGGGATAAATACTCTCATCGAAGTGAAAACGAGGTAAAATGCACACATGGAGGGCATAAAAATGTGCCGCAGTGTGAAACAACACTCACGCACTCATTTTCATGGATTACCGCAGAAAATAAACTTGCAAGGGACATGGAACATGCACAACAAACAAAAATGCCAGGGAAAGGCAAGAAGATGCAATATAATGTGAATTAACGCAAAAATAGCCACAAAATAAGATTTTATCACTTCTAAGTGAATTCATGGTTGATTATAATGGTGAAATAGGTGGACATCTACATGCAAATAACCATATCTAAGGTCTACAACTCAAAAGGAAAAGGAGAAATGCACTTTGCAAACTAAGAGTGTCCAACCTTTTATAATGAGCATTGTTCAACAATTTATAAAAGAATGGGAGAGAATGAAGGGGGAAAAGAGAGGGAAAATCAGATTTAAACTTCCAACCACTAACAAAAATCCATAAATTCTTACAAATGTACATGTAGCACTGTCAAATCCGCCTCCCCATGTCATCTTAGCTTGTAGAAGAAGGAGACAAGATCTGATAAAATTTGGGTGGTTGAGTCGACTTAACTTGTGCATTAATGGTTGAAGCATGTTTCCATGTTTTGCTCTAGCAAATCTGCCAAAATCTGATTTTGAATAACAAGTATAGCCCATGTCAACAACTTTTAATCAAATCCAGGCGTGCGGGAATCGAGCTCTACGGTAGAAGTTAGGGTGATCTGAAGATATGTGATACAAGTTGAACATGTGAGACACGTGTCAAGATTTGTTCGTCTGAAGGATTTGGGTGATTTGTGTGGCTGATTTTTATTTTCTTCCACATGTCATGCATTTATTTGATGTGAGTATTTGGTGCACAGCTGACATGTTTTGATAGGTTGTGTGTTGTACACTTCATCTGACAAGTTGACACATGTCACTCCATGATTGGCATGGAATATTGCACTCGGCGTGTGCACAAGAGAAAGAGGCACGATAAGGAAGAATGCATAGATCTGCAAGTGCGCGCAATAGAGTGCACAAGAAGTAGGAAGAAAAGGTGCATATCTGTAAAGGTATTAAAGTATGTGAGAATGGAAGGAAGTGAAAGACAATTATGTGTGAGAATAATTACATGAAGAAGGTGTGCAAAGGCAGAAAGTGAAAGGGAAAATAAGTGTGCGTGAGGGGATGTACGGAACTCAAGAAAGAAGGGAATGCACAAGGAAATAATTTCAAGGACTTAGCAGAATGCAAAAAAGTCCGAGGGTGCGCGTAAGAAATGCGTAACGACTAGGAAATGGAGTGCACGCAAAGGGGAAATGGAAGAAAATAGAGGAATAAGGAGAAAGGCGAGAATCACGCCGAAGAAATTGAAGGAAAGAAAAAGCACAAGGAAGAATCAAGAAGGCCACGTGAGGGTGTGTGTGAAGAACTACACCTATGTTAATGTGCCAAGGTATACAACCAAGAGTATGTGCAACTGAAAACTTGATACAAAATGGGCGTAAGTTGTCTAAATAACCAAGGTGGTTATTTTGGACAACATTTTGGTGACTTTCGGGCCCATCTTCCTACTAGATGAAGGATACCAATAGCCTTAGAAGCATCCATTGGGTGTGGAGGTTGCCTAAAAATGTGAATTTTTGATCTATAACTTGAAGAACACCCCTAAATTCATTTGAAAAGCGTGTGAATTCTAAATAAAATTGTTTCTCTCATATGAAGATGTTTTGATTTGGATTTTATGAGATTGAAAAACTGATGAATACTTCCTAAAATTTTGGAAGACCCTTAACAGAAATGACATCCCAGAAGTACAAAAGAGCATGTGTAAGGAAACGCGTGAGAGGAATGAACTATGTACAAATAAACCAGTGTGCGCAAAGTGCACTTGGAGGAATTGAAACTATTCTAATATGTATATGATGTGGAAAGAACAACTTAATGAAAGTTCTTGAGATAAATCCCATCGATGGGATTGGTAGCACATCTCCATGAAGGTGATACAATTGAAAAGAGTTGGCCTCCTTATAACAACTTATGATTTATGGGTGACTCCAATTTACATCAAACATTGAATTGCACCCTATTTTATCTCTATCAGCATCCCATTTTAAGACTATATCATCCACTTTAAAAGCTCGAGCCCTAGCCTTTCTTTTAAACCATTTCTTAGTCGATCATTTATGTTGTTCTAACTTGATCATGGTAGAGTTTCTTAATTCTTCAAGTTCAACTAGCTCTTTCATTTTGATTTCTCTTTGGTTTGCACCCTCAAACTCAAGTTGGTTGGATAGCTCTAATGAAGGCAATTTAAGTGATAAAGGAAGCCTTGCTTATTTACAATAAACTAGTTTGTAAGGTGAAGTACCTATTGCCTTCTTCACCATGATTTTTTCTTCCCAGAGCACACGTGAGACCTTTATATGCCAATATGTTTGGTTAATATCCATTGTTCATTTCATGATTCTAATTAGGTCTTGTTAGTAGACCTGTCAAGCCATTACCTTGAGGGTAGTAGTTGGAAGAATTCTTCAAATAAATTCCAAGGCTAAGAGCCCAATCAAAAATTCTTGTACCAAGGAAGGATTTTTCATTATCATAGATAATGGTCTAAGGAACACCAAACCTTGTTACAATTTTTTCAAGAAATTCAAGGGATGACTAACTCTATTGATTCTTTTGAGCGTGTCATCTTCATGCCAACTAGTGAAGTAATTTGTAGCTATCAATACCCACTTATGACCAACGTTTGAAGGAGGGTTAATCATGACGATGAAGTTCGGACCCCATTGCGAAAAATGCTAATTCGTTTGGATTTGTCAAAGGGGAAGCATTTCCAATTTCTTCTTTCCTGCAAATAAAGTGCATTCTTTGAATTTTTTGACCCACTTGTGCACGTCTCTGCAAATAGGGTGGGATAGAAGTATCTTATCTAAATTATCTTCATTGTTGTTGCTTCAAAGAGAGAAGTGTCCACCGAGAGAATTTTTGTGAAATTATGATAACACTTAGTTGACTTTGTGTGCCATCAATACATCTCAAAGAAACATGTCATCAATGTTCCTTTTGAAGAGAATGTCATCTATCGGCGCATATGGAATAGATTACATGACCTCGGATGTTGTCTCTTTGCTTTGTTCAAACCAGGATGGTATGGCCCAAAAGAGATAAATGTTTTCATGTCCTCCATCCAGACTACGCACACCATGATATTCATTTTTCTCATCTTCAGCGTTTGGGAGCTCCTCATCTAGAAACAATGAAGTCTCTTGTTCATTTTATATGTCTTCAGCAAGTTGCTTGCGATTGCACGTTGCCTCTTACCAACTTTATGGATTTGATAATCACATCATATTCCATGATTTTGGTCACCCATCTTCCTCTCTTATCATTTATTTATGCTCACATGATGAAGTCTCTTACACCAAAGTGTGAAACTAGCACCTTAACATGATTTTTGGCAAGAATACTCTTGAGATTATTAAGAGTGCGCAAGATGGAAAAGCATTATTTCTCCATGTGATTATATTTCAATTTATAATCCCTCAATGTTAAACTAAATAAAACCATTGGATGCTCCAGTCCTTGTTCATTTTCTTGAGTCAAAATAGCAGCAACACTCATGTCTACTCCATAAGCGTAAAGAATAAAATCCTTGGAGTAATCAGATTGATTGAGTGTTGGGGCGTAAGCAATTTCTTGCTTAATTTTTTAGAAGCTTTATTTTCCTTACGTTGTCCATTTGAATAATGTGTCCTTCTTAAGCATGATGGTGATAGGTGATAAGGCCAAAATATGTCTCATCAATGTGCAATAAATGATCTTATTTTACTCTCCTTTTAATCAAGTTTGATTGTATTTTTTGGCTTTTGTTTGATCTAGTATAAGTTAGGATGTAATTGTCCATATTTTTTTGATTTAGTTCTAACATCTAAAAACTCTGTAATTCCTAACAAAGTGTGTGGAAATTTAGTTTTTGGAATAAAACAGGTCACATTCGGTCAGATAAGCAAAGTATGAAGCAACTAGCACCTTTTTTATGAAATTTTCTTCAATGCGGCTTAGCTCCAGAACCTTCAAGCTTAGTTCGAAACTCCATCACTCAGCTAAGGAACTCTATCACTTAGTTTCGGAACCTTTAGACTTAGTTCCGGAACTCCAACACTTAGTTTCAGAACTCCTACGCTTAGCTCTCGAAACTTTCGCAGTTAGTTCCAGAATGTTTCCCTTTGGTTATGTATTTTCTCAAAAATCTAGAATCAATGGGAATCTTTTTATTTTGACAAAATCTAGTGATAGAGAAATTAATGGGCCCTCTAATTAGGAACAGATCAATAGATTGTTGATTCTTCATACTCCAAAAATACTTATGTGGGACCAAATAGTTGTATGTCCAGCAAGGTTTCTAAATTTCGTATATACTTTGAGCACTATTTTGTTTCACTAGAACCTATAGATGGATGGACAAATATTGATCACTTATTGTTGTAAATGCATCTTCAAATGATGAAATATATATAAAGACCTGAAGATAGATTAAATAGATATGATATAGATATATACAGTGAAGTTTTGTAAGATAGAACATTTCAGTAATAAGATAGCCATTTCATTTTGAGAGAATCATACTTTGTCAACTCCTAATTCAAGGTGGAGCAAGGGCCCACTCCTCCAAGAAACAAGATTCTTATTTTATTGGTATTTATATTTTTAAGCAATTTGTGTAAGTTGTGAAGTATTAATTTTGTTAGTACTTTTGGTTCTTCATTTGAAATTTGTTACGTAATTTTTCCTATAAGTGTTGTAGATTAAACTCTTATTTCTTTGCAAGCATTTTCAACAACATTTTCAAACGTGTTTTTATTTCCAAGTAGTGTGTTTAATTTTGTAACGTTCATTTGTTTCTAGCAATTTGTTTCATTATGAAAAAGTGTGTTTGTTTCCAGCAATTTGTTTCATTCTGCAAAAGTTTTTTTATTTCAAGCAATTTGTTTCATTCTGTAAAGATTTTTTATTTCTAGCAGTATGTTCAATTCTGAAAGATTTATTTATTTCAGCAATGAGTGTTTATTTCAGCAAGTTTCTTATAGTTTAGCTTTAATAAGGTCTAGGCCAGAAAATCTTAAAGACACTTTTAAAACCCCCTAGAAAATAAAAATAATAAATACCTACAATCAATTACTAGATCACTAAGTTTCTTCTTGTTGCATATATCTTTAGGAACACCCTTGGTTTGAATATGACATCAACCAAGAGTTGATTAAATGAAGGGAATAACAACACCCATCATTTTTGTCATCGTGGTTGAGGACCAACTAGTTAGAATTGTCTAATTAGGTGTCAACAAGAGCAACAATCAAACATCTAGTAATTGAAACATCTTCCCTATGTTATCATAAAATTTATGAGTAGACCAAGAGACTCAAATGGTATATTTCTCCCAAAACTATCTCAGCAAGAATTATCAACATCCTCTAGTACAAATAAGGAAGTAGAGAAAGAATTAGAAGAACCATTGTCCCCTGTTAGACAAGAAGCGGAACTTCTACCTTTGGAATTTTTGGATCAATCACCAGAAGGAAGTGGAAATTTTAGGAGGAGGATTATATCCCAAGACCCTCTTAGAGAAATTCTTGATTCTCAATTGAGTATTCAACCTCCTATTCCTAACTTCTCACCTTCGCCAAAGCGGATCACATACCACATTGATTGGGGAAAAGGTCTAGAAGATACTGTAGATATGGCACGAGAAGCTGAAAGAGAACCTGATATGACCTTTACCTATCCAATCCAGTTGGAGGATGATGATACACCTCTGAAGAACATTTCACCTTCACACTTGCCTACATTCGGAGGGATGTCATCCGAGGACCACGACCAATTTGTTTTTGAATTTAAAGTATTGTGTTAGAACTATGACTACAAAACAGAAAATCAAAAACTCAAGTTGTTCTCATCTACCCTAAAAGATGTGGGAATGAGGTGGTTTATGGGATTAACATCTAATTATATCACCACTTGGGCACAAATGGAAGCTGTCTTCCTAGAAAAATATCGGGACTGCTATAGAGGGAGAAACAATAAGGAATAATTTTTAGGATCAAATAGGAAGAGGATGAAAATATGGAAGATTATTTAGATGGTTTTCTCTTTCTAAGTAAAAAGGTGTGGACTTTTACTTCAAGAAGAGTTAAGAAAAACCATTTCTCTTAAGGTCCGGATGATGAATCTAGGGAATCCCTTAATTTAATGGGAGGTGGAAACATCAATCAATTGATAATTAATGATATTAAAGACCTTTGTACAAGTTATTCAAGAACAAGGGGTGGACCTAGGAAAGGAAAAACTGTGAAAAGTGCAAATCAAGATATGAACAAACTTATGGATGAACTAGCAAACTTTAAAAATACATCCTAGTTTAATCAACTTCCACCATGGATGGATTACAAGCCAAAAAAATTTAATATTGAACCATTAGCTATGTACTATCCTAAATACAGAAGAAGCATGTAATAAGAGATTATCCTCTGGATAAAATAGAAATGTCTTATTTGTGAATCTAGGGAACATGAAGTTAATGTTTGTTCTCTTCTTCCATTCATAAAAAATCAGCTTAAACAAACCAGCACTTCATCCACTACAGAAGAAGTAAACTTTGTCCAGAGACAACCTAGCCAGGGGAAGTTCATACCAAGATCTATTCCTAATCCCTAGATGATGTCATGGGTGGCTTAGACAGTACCAAAAAATTGGGGACAACCACCTTGGACCCCTCAACCAACATGGAATCCCCAGGATTAGGCAGGACAAGATTGGTATACTCAAGGACACCAAAACCATGGTCTAGTCAAAGTAACCCTTATACTTGGTCACAACCTAGGTGGAACCCTAATAACTACGCTCAAGGGAAAACATATCCCAACCAGCATCAACATGCCATAATGGGTTCTCTAGCACAAGGTTCACAAACTGAAAATGTGGTTCAAACACAAATACCAGCACAACCAGTGGCTAATCCCAAAAACAAACAAACAACCCATGTCTATATAACAGAGCAAGAAAAACCAGTTGATCTTAATGCCATGGACTGTAAGGATATTCAAACAAGATCTGGAAAAAATTAATAGTCCACCTATTATAATTATTGAGATGACAAAAGAAACTGAAACCCCTAGTTCAGTTATTCCTAAGGAGGATGAAAAAGAAAAAGAGACACCTAAATAATAACTCTACTTAAACTCCATTTCCAAAAGTATTTAAGGAAATTATTAAGACCAAGGAATCAATTAGTATGGAAATTAAGGAAACTAAATATTGAAATACCATTGTTGCAAGCAATCAAGGACGTTCTGAAATAGACAAATTAATCAAAATGTAATGTTTGAAAAGACCTAGAAGGAAGAAGCAGTACCTAGTACTATTAAGGTAGATGGGAAACTTGTTGATTTACTGGCAGGAAAACTCTTACTTCCCAAATATGGGGATCATGAAAGCCATGTTATTTTTATCTCTATAGGAAATAAACATATACATAATGTTTTGATTGATTTGGGAGTAGTTATAAATGTGATGAAAGTGGACACTTTGAAAACATTATCATTAACAGTATACAACCCATCGGCACCATATTGCAAATGGAATATCGTCGGTAGAAAAAATAGAAGGGATCATTGAAGATGTGGCGCTTATGGTGGAGTCATGAGAGTATCCAATGAACTTCCTTATATTACGGCCAAAAGGTAAAACACTTGGTTATCCCATTATTTTGGGAAAAACATAGTTAGCTACTGTTGTCTTAATTGATTGTAGATCAGGTGATATGACTATCTCAAATGGTAATAATTCTAAGAAAATTTCCTTATATCCTTCTGCACAACCTTTTATTGATAATCAAGAAACAATTATGGGTTGATGATCCTGATACTAATAAACAAAATTTGTCTTCTTTGGCTATGATAACATTGCAAGATCATGTACGGGAGGTGGAGAATATGATTAATCATCCATTGAATGATCACCAATTGTCTTTGGAACAATCGGGGCTAGGTTCGGAACCTTCGGACTTAGTTCAGGAACCTTAGAACTTAGTTCCGAAACATTCATACTTATCCCTAAGACCACAGAAATTTCATGCAGATGTAAATAATTTCACTCCGGAGGAATGAGATTTCTTTTCGAGAGGGGCATAAATAGCTACAAAATCAGTAGCTTTAGTATCAAAGATATCAAGGAACATTGGGGAATGTTTGGAAAAAAAAGCAGTGATGAGGAGTTTGACCAATGACAAGATAAGTATCATAACTCTGCCTAATGTCCTTTGTCTAATATTCTTTCTCAAACTTTAGAGACATTTCAGCATATCATATGTTGTTACCACATTCATGTCCACTAAACACCCTAATGGAACCTTTTCAAAAAGTCAGTTCATCACACATTGGAACCAAAACAAGCGAGATTCAACCAAGTAAAATTTTGAACATTAACAGCTGGTTGGAAAATGATCAAGAAACTAAATTGTTTGATGTCTTGAAAGGTCATGCTAGATATTTTGCTTAGGACTATAAAGACATGAAAGGAATCCATCCAACTATTTGTAACCATCACATTTATACTAAAAATGTTAAACCAATTAGGCAACCTCAGAGAAGGATCAACCCACCTTGAGGGACAAATCAGCAGAAATTGAAAAACTATTGCAAGTAGGCTTTATCTACCCTATCTCAGATAGTCAGTGGGTGTCTCCTCTTGTGATTGTGCCTAAAAAGAATGGTAAATGGAGAATTTTTGTTTATTATAGGGAATTGAACAAAGCCACACTTAGATATTATTTTCCCTTACCATTCATAGATCAATTTTTAGATAACCATCGTGTAAACAATATTTTTCCTTCCTGGATGGTTTTAGTGGATATAATCAAATCATGGTGGCTATTAAGGATCAGGACAAGACTAATTTTACTTTTCAATGGGGTACCTTTTCCTACAGGGTATTTCCATTTGGAATATGTAATTTTCTCAAAGCAACCTTCCAAAGGGTACTAGTAATTTTATAGATCTAACTAATGATTATTTGGAAGTATACATAGATGATTTTACTATGCATGGAGAAACATTTGATGATGCCTTGAAAAATTTGGACATAATATTAACAAGATGTGAGCAACACCATTTGTCTCTTAGTCATGAGAAATGCTTGATGATGGTTGATGAGGAGATTGTACTATGACCACATTTCAAAAAGAGGAATTCAAGTTGACCAAAACAAAATCAAGATTATTTCAAACTTACCTGTTCTTCAAACCCCCACAGATATCAAGTCATTCTTAGGACATGTTGGATACTATAGGTGTTTTATCAAATATTTTAGTAAAATTTTTGCCCCCGTGTTTGATTTAATTACCAAGGATTTTGAATTTCATTGGGATGAAAAGTGTCAACATGCTTTTGATGAGATTAAAGAAAAATTAATCACTTTGTCCCAATATTAAGAGGACATAATTGGGGAAAATGTTTTCACATCCAAACAAATGTCTCAAATAACTCAATTGGTGTAGTTTTGGGACGAGAAAGATGAAGAAGGGAAAACGTATGCTATCTACTACCTTAGTAAAATTCTTACTCCCACTAAAAGAAATTAAACCACTGCTGAAAAAGAATTTCTTGTTGTAATTTATGCAATTAATAAGTTCAGACATTATATTACAAGGTAAAAAATATTTGTACATACAGATCACTCAAAGAATTAGATACTTAATGAACAAACCATTGGTTGGAGGTAGGGTAATTATATGGTTATTACTTTTACAAGAATTTGGCATTACCATTGTGGATAGTCCAGAAAATCTAATGTGGCGGTTGATTTCTTATTAAGATTAACCACTACTGGGGAGCAAGATCCGATTAAGAACAACTTTCCAGATGAACAATTATTTGTTATTTTAGTGATACACCATGGTTTGTTGATATGGAAAATTATCTTCGCAACAGGAAGTTTCCCCCTTCTTTACTAAAAACAAATGGAAAGATTAATTAAAATCGGTGCACAATTTAAATGGTTAAATGGAATGTTATTTAAATGTGGTCCTGATTTGGTTTTATGCATGTGTGTGAGAGAGGATTAAATCTTTGGCATACTTAGGGCATGTCATGATGAACCAAGTGGAGGACACTTTTTAGTGAAAAGAACAAACCACAAAATACTTGGCACTGACTATTATTGGTCATCTCTGTATAAATATGTGAAGAAATACATCAAGTAGTGTGATCCTTGTCAAAGGATGGGACAACCAACTTTCACTAGTGAAATGCCTCTACAACCTCAAGTAGTGGTTGAACCATTTGAAAGGTGGGGGTTGTATTTTTAAAACCTTTTAGTCCTCCTTCACAAGGAAAAGAGCACATTCTTGTATGTACTGATTATGTAACAAAGTGGGCAGAGGTGCAGGCTTTAACAAATGCTAATGAAGATGCAGTTGTTGATTTTCTTTGGCACAAAATTATGATGAAGTTTGGTGCACCAAGAAGTATAGTTTCAGACCAAGGTCCACAGTTCATGTCTAATATGATCCATGCCTTCACAATGTATTATCAAATCAATCATAGGAATTCATCTCCCTATCACCCACAATCAAATGGACAAGCAGAAGTGACAAACATGGAATTGGAAAACATTCTCACTAAAATAGTTGAAGCAGATAGAAGAGATTAGGTGAAGATGTTACATGAGATTTTTGGGCTTATAACACAACTTGGAAGACTACTGGGGTTCTCACCATATGTGCTAGTCTATGGGAAAAATCCCTTGTTATCCATTGAATTTGAACTACAAACATTAAGGACAACAGCTAAATTGGGTATTGAATTGGATACAACACAAAAGGAAATAATTCTACAACTCAATGAATTGGATGAGCTGATATTGGAAGAACTTCAACAGACAGAGATAATCCAAGACCAAAGGAAGTAGTGGCATGATACACATATCAAGGAAAGACAATTCAAGGTAGGAGATTGGGCATTACTATTTGATTCTAAGTACCGTAATTTAAAGGAAAGTTGAGAACCAGGTGGTTAGGACCTTATCAGATTGAGAAGATATATGAAAATGGCTCTATTCAGCTACTTCCCATTGATGGCAGTAGAAGGACACTTTTGTTCAATGGACATAGGCTAAAACTCTATAGGAAGCCTCCTACCAAGGATGAATTCTTGAAGAAAATTGAAGCAGACAAGGAATTTGATCATATGGAAGAACCTAGTTCTTCCAAAATGATCAAGTAATCAAATGTAAGGATCTAAAATAAAGGGAAGGGAATGAAAACCAGAAAATGGTGTTCTCTTCCCCAAAAAAATAAAAAAACAACGAAAAAAAAAAAAACAAAACAAAACAAAATGGAAGGGAATGAAAACCAAGTAAATGGCGTTCTCTTCCCCAAAAACAAATCTCTTAAAGACCAATTGAAAACTAGAAATGGTGGTTGGTCTCCTCAATAAGTGGCTAATTCAAATAAAAGTAACTTCTTTGGAATTTTAGTTGTCTTTTCTAACTATTTTTCTTTTTCACTTTTTTTTAGGAATGATGAGTCATCAAGGTGGAGGGATTACATCGCAAAGGACAATAATTATGTCTTGATCTTATTAAAGGTTAAATTAAAAGTTTGCATGTGTGATTAGACTTGATTTAAGTAGGTGGTATAATGAGTCATTTATTGCACATTATGATTAAAAGCAAGTAATCATGAGGGTGATGTCGACTAAATAAGTAAAAGTGGTGGCGTATTAATAATGAACTATCATTTGGGTGGAATAAACGAAATTGAGAAGTTGCAGAGAAATTCAAGGAAGAAATAGTAGAATCATATTTGAAATTATGCATCTAAATCTAGTAGTTCCATAGCCAAATCTAATAGTTATGCAGCCAAATCCAGTAGTTTTGTAGCTATCTCCTAGCAGAGTAAGGATTTGAAAGAAGAAATAATTTGAATCATCCTCTTTTCCATGGGTATCAAAAAGAAGTCAAAGCCAGAAGATGATACGCAACTTCTTACAGATGGAGAAGTAAAGCAACCATTTTTAAACAAGTAGGTTGGCTGGAGTTTCTAAAGAAATTCTCAAAGTACAATGACGAACTAGTAAGAGAATTTTTGTAAATTTAGAGAATTCCAGAACTAAGGTTAAAAGATTTATAATTCCCTTTGCTATTAATACAATGAGCAATGTATTTGGGGTACTAATTGTACATGTTCTAAATCCTATAAAGGGGAACCTAAAAGAGCTAGTGGAAACCTTAAGACAAGAGGGTGAATCTGAACCCTAGTATATTTATAATACTAAGAAAATCATCAAGGGGGTCAGAAGAGCTAGCCTGCCCAAACCCTTTGACAGAGTAGCATTTTGGGTAGTTAAGTACCTAACTTGCGATGGCCAATATGGGACTATGGGAAGAGAGGTCCTTAAAATGCTTATATATCTTAGGTATGGGGCAAAAAACATAAGTATATAGTAAACCTTCCTGGTTTCCTCTTTGACTCCATCTAGACAATGGATCAGACGTATTCTTAGGGAGTTGAGACAATTAGACACCATGGATTAGTCCATCTAGTATGTCAGCACCATTTTCTCTCAAATAAAAATGGAGAAGAAGCATGGGAAAAATTCCTCAATAAGTTCAAACAAAGCCCTGATATTATCAGAAGGGGAATACCAACCCCTTTCTCTCCTAAAAGTAACTTGGAAATTGATCCCCCTGATGAGAAAAAGAAGGAAATAAGTGGGGTTAAAGTGCCAAAGAGGAGGAGATCTGAAAGGATGATCAAAGCTACAAAACCTACCGTGTCTTCAAAAGAAACTCCTTCCTCTGCAACAATACCAGAAGAACTAATACCTTCCTGACAGTGACAGTTCACCCAAGTTGGACCGTGAAGTAAAAATCAAAAGAAGTTCAAGGAGAAATCCCACTTCAAGAAATGTTGAAGCTCCTCAAAGGAAAATAATTCATAAGAAGTCTAGGGAAACTCTAGTGGATATTGAAGTACATGAGGGTTTGGAGAAAGAATCTATTGATATTCTAGGCAGATGGCAATGTCTCCTCCTCTACCAAGTCAAACTGAGGAATTGGAGAAAGAAGATGAAAGATTTGAAGAGAAAGATTTTCAGGAGATGGGTGACTCAACAACACTATCACATGAGGAAGAGGAATTGGCATCTTGGAAACAAAAAGGGAAATCCCCTTTGGTGGAAGAGCAATGCTCATTCCCTAAGGAACTTCAGAAAAAGAGGAGAAACAACAAGTTAGGCAGGCTTTGTTCTTTTCTAGAGCAGAACTTATCATTAGGGAGAAGGATGAGGAATTAAACTTCCTCAAAAACAAATTGGAGCATAGGGAAATGCTCATTGAACAACTGAAAACTCATCTCATAGATAGGAATGAAGAATTGACATTAGTCAAACAGAAAATGGTGGAAAAAGAAAAAGAATGTCAATTGGCTAGTAAACAGAGTGCTATGAAAAAGATATCTTCAATGGATCAAATTGTACAAATTGAGCTAACTTATTGGCCACTTAAGCAGTTATGGGATGATACCTACAGAAAGCTTAATGAATTCAAAATATCAAATCAAGAACTAAGAAGCAAGATGGAAGAGGAGAAGAAGGCAAGGAAAGAGTGGGAAGAAAAATTCTACAAAATGGAGGAAGAAAAATTTAAATGTCTAGAAAAGATACAAATGGTTTGTATAATGAGTGAAAGATTACTCACATGTAGGAGACCTTCTCCTGCATACAGTGTCTTTCTAGAAGAGCAATTTATCCGTTGAACTATCAAGGATTGCATGTGGTCTTCCACATGAAATAAAGGATGAATCAAAATTCATGACAACATATTCCTTAGCCAGTGCAGAGCAGAAAAATATTCTCTACAAATTTTATCTCTGCAACTTTTTATTAGAAAAGAATACATGCTTCATGATTAATCTATATGTAGGGGAAAGCCAGTTGAATGCATTTGTTTCTGTACTCCAAAATTAGATAGCTTAGAAAGAGAGGGATACTAAACACTTATTAAAGGCTAGTTCATTTGGCCTCTGCATGAGAGCTCACTATGGAAAACCATTTGTCTTTCTTTATACATTTCAAATCGCATGCCTTTCGATTTATTCAAGGCACATTATATTGCCAGTCTACAGAAAAGTATTGATGCCTTCACCTCTTATGAGGAGAAAAACTTTGAAGATATTTATGATGGATGCCTAAAGAGATGGGAGTTTCTCATTGTTGCATTAAGAAGAAGAGAAGTGATATCTCCCACGAACTTAATATGGAGTTTGGAAAGAGCTAGAGCTTTGTGTACATTAATCCCTTAGGTTGGTGAAAAACGTAGGGGCATGTGGATGGGGATGAGAACAAGGCCTCCTTTCCTTTTCATTCTAATGTCTCCATGGAAAAATAGAGAGCCTCGTGATCCCACTCACTTTGAGGAGTGGCAGAAAAAAGATAGAGGAGGGATCAGGATACAACACTTTTGAAGTGAAGCACTAGGATATTCAGTTTCAACCATTTGACCTTAGCAGTCAATTGGAATGCAGAATTCACAATCCTAGTTTTGAAGAGTAGATTTTGTAAGAGGACTTACAAACAAGTAAGTTTGGGGAGATGATAAGGCCAAAATATGCCTCATCAATGTGCAATAAATGATCTTATTTTACTCTCCTTTTAATCAAGTTTGACTGCATTTTGTGGATTTTTTTATCTAGTATAAGTTAGGATGTAATTGTCCATCTTTTTTTATTTAGTTCTAATGTCTAAAAACTCTGTAATTCCTAACAAAGTGTGTGGAAATTCAGTTTTTGGAATAAAACAGGTCACATTTGGTCAGATAAGCAAAGTATGAAGCAACCAACACCTTTTTAGGACATTGGCTTCAATGTGGCTTAGCTCCTTGGAACCTTCAGGCTTAGTTCGAAACTCCATCACTCAGCTAAGGAACTCTATCACTTAGTTCTAGAACCTTCAAACTTAGTTTGAAACTCTAACACTTAGTTTCAAAACTCCTACGCTTAGCTCCAGAAATTTTGTAGTTAGTTCGGAATGTTTCCCTTTGGTTCGGAACTTCTCCAAAGTTCTAGAATCAATGGGAATCTATTTATTTTGACAAAATCTAGTGATAGAGAAATTAATGGGCCCTCCAATCAGAGCAGATCAACAGATTGTTGATTCTTCATACTCCAGAAATACTTATGTAGGACCAAACAATTGTATGTCCAACAAGGTTTCTAAATTTCACATCTACTTTGAGCACTATTTTGTTTCACTAGAACCTATAGATGGATGGACAACTATTGAGCACTTATGATTGTAAATGCATCTTCAGATGATGAAATATATATAAATACCGAAGATAGATTAAATAGATATGATATAGATATACAATGAAGTTTTGTAAGACAGAACATTTCAAGTAATAAGATAGCCATTTCATTTTGAGATAATCATACTTTGTCAACTCTTGATTCAAGGTGGAGCAAGGGCCCACTCCTCCAAGAAACAAGATTCTTATTTTATTGGTATTTATATTTTTAAGCAATTTGTGTAAATCTGTTAAGTATTAATTTTGTAAGTACTTTTGGTTCTTCAGTTGAAATTTGTTACGTAATTGTTCCTATAGGTGTTGTAGATTAAACTCTTATTTCTTTGCAAGCATTTTCAACAACATTTTCAAACGTGTGTTTATTTCCAAGTAGTGTGTTTAATTTCTGTAATGTACATTTATTTCTAGCAATTTGTTTCATTCGTAAAAGTGTGTTTATTTCCAGTAATTTGTTTCATTCTGCAAAAGTGTGTTTATTTCCAGCAATTTGTTTCATTTTGCAAGAGTGTTTATTTCTAGCAGACGTTCAATTCTGAAAGATTTATTTATTTCAGAAATGAGTGTTTATTTCAGCAAGTTTCTTATAGTTTAGCTTTAATAAGGCTTTGGCGAAATCTTAAAGACACTTTTAAAACCCCTAGAAAATAAAAATAATAAATACCTACAATCAATTACTAGATCACTAAGATTCTTCTTGTTGCATATAGCTTCAGACACACCCTTGGTTTGAATATGACATCAACCAAGAGTTGATTAAATGAAGGGAATAACGACACCCATCAATAGGTCCAACCAATCCTGTAAAGTTAGGAATGAACCTCCTAACAAAGTTTATTTTGCCTAAGAATTATTGCAAGGCCTTCTTGTGCATTGGAAAAGAGAGAGCGAGAGAGAGGATGGCTAAGATGCGCTCGGGGTCAATGGCAATGTCAACCTTAGAGATCACATAGCCTAAAATCTTTCCTTACACAACAAAAATTTGTACTTCTTGGGGTTAAGGGTACCCCAAATTTTCTACATCTCTCAAATAATTTTTCCAAATGCATCATGTGATCCGCACTCTTCTTTGAGAACATGGTTAAGTCATCCAAGTAATCTAGGATGAACTTGTTGATATATCCTTTGAAGGTAGTTTACATGGCTCTATGAAATTTTGTGTCTACATTTGACAAACCAAAAGGCATTTGCTTATAAGCATGTGTTCCCCATTTGGTTGTAAATGTCATTTTGAATTGATCCTCTTCCTTTACCATGATCTAATTGAAACAAAGTACCCATCTAGCATGGAAAACCTTCTGCGTACCATCCACATTACGTATAATTTTCTCCATATAAAGCAAAGAATAGTGATCCTTAAGAGATGCCTTATTTAAATATTTGAAATCAACACAAAGTCTGATTTCACCATTCTTTGCGCCACGGAACAAGATTCACCACCCGGGTAGATTATTTGATGGGAAATATTATCTTTGCCTCAATGAGTTTAGATAACTCCTTCCTCATAAGGGGCTCTATTTTAAGATTGATTGGTCTTTGCTTTTTTCTAATGGGCTTGATGATAGGATCAAGCTCAATAGAGTGTTGAGAAACACTTTGATCAAAACCTTTGAGGTATTCATACTCTCATGAAAATATGTTAACATATTCCTGACATAGAGAAATGAAGGCTTATTTTTCATCTTACATGTAATCTTTACCAAGCAGCAACTCTTTACCACATGCAATAGTGACTAGGAGATAGTCTTCTTGCGTTGTTTGCATGTTATTTTATTCACCCTTGAACTCATCATCAAATATGGATATGTGCTCTAAGGTGACCATCCATTTAGGAAACTTATTTGACTTTAGTTGAATTACTTGGTCACCATAGCTATCATGTAAATCAGCTTGCATTTTTGAAGAAAACTTAGCTTCATTCTTAATGAACTGGAAAATATTCACATTTTTGTCAAACACTTTCCATCTAGTTTCATTATTTGGAATGGATGGCCTGACCACCATCTTGATGTGCTACACATTTTCTTGGAAAAAATCCTCATCCGGTGAGAATTTTGAACCAAGAGTTTCCATCTAATTTGTTTCTTTGTTCAATTTCCTTGGCACCACCTATAGATTAAGAGCTTTAAAACTCTCCAAGAGGTCCCAAACTCTATGTTTATAAGCTTTCAAAATCTTATTTTTTCTACACACTTGTTTGTGACTTGGTGGATAACCACCTCAAAGTATCCCCAAAGATCGAAATGTTTTAATCTATCTCCTTTCAGTAATAAGAAGACCATGCACCAATGCTTCATATTCTTCTACATTGTTAGAGCATGCAAACTACATCATGTGTGCGAAGAACTTCTCACTCTTGGGAGAAATGAGAACAACACCTACGTTTGCACCATTTCTTCTTCTAGAACCATCAAAGAACATTTTTCATGCCCCATCATTTTCATCATTTTTCTTGAGTGCGATAAGCAACATAGCTTCTTCTTCTTTAATGATGCAATAAGTTACAAGACTAATTTCAATATTTGTATCATATGGATCAAATTCAGAGTTCTCTTTGGCCCATTCATCTAGCAATAAATTAGGTATGGAAGGAGGAATAGGCTGCTCTTCTGAAAGTGGATCATTTTCTTGGCCTTATTGGATTAAGCAATTAGCTTGGAGATGGGATGGGTCATATGACTCAACATGATAGAAAATTATATGTTTATCCTATATGGTAAACTTGGTACCATACTTTGTTCTTAAAATCATATGAGACAAATTTGAAGACAAGTAGCCACCCACTTTGGCAGTGAAATATCTTGATAGACAAATGGTAAACAAAGGAAGTAGGTCAATAATTGACACATCTTGAGTTATAGTTAGGCTAGGGAATGCATGGAGGGTTAACTCAAGATCCTTGATGACTCCTAGAGTGGTGACATTTGAGCCATCAATTTGCAAGACTCCTTTAGACATGGGGTTGTATTTAAGACCTAGGACAACAACAATTTTCTTAGGCATAACTGAAGTACTAGCCCCCAAATCAATCATACAATTGTGCACAAGATGTTTTTGGCCTATTATCAAGGACATATAAAAGGTTGGGGTTTTGACAACTTTGTTTACTTACTTCTCTTCTTCTTGACAAAGATTGATAACAAGCATGAGGTTTTGAATAATTGGATCGGTGTGTGCAAGTTGTGCAGAGCTTCATGCAATAGGTCACGCTAAGATGGAATGGCCAAGGCATCCCACATTGTGAAATTTATATTTTTCTTCTTCATCTGGTCCACAATGTTGAATAGAAGGCCCATGGACTTGTGCATTTGAGGCACAACAACATCTCTTCTTAATTATTCAGGTGTAGAGGAAAGTGTATTAGCTTACACGAGGTGTGACCTACCAAAGGAGGAGCGCACACCACTTCGATTGGAGTGTTTTGTGGAACCTCGTGCATAGGAACATGCACGCTAGAACTGTTGGGTGACGAGCTTCATCTTTCTTCTTTTGAGGATCATTTTGATTGATAGAATTGGAAGGTTGTGCGCCATGCTCTAGCGTTCTCTTTTAGACCTTTTGTTATCAATAACTTACATGTGCAGCCTATTTGAGTTGTCCATAGCTTGGTTCATTGCGTAGAAGTCCTTGATACCAAAAACATGAGGTTGGTCTTAGGAAGAACTTATGGTACTTCGTCTTTTGGTTCGTGGGCACTAGTGGGAGGCTCAGCTGGAAGCATCCTGAATCATGTAGGCTTGCGCGCGTAAGGCATTTGTGCGATTACACTAACAGTGAGGTAGATTGCTAGGAAATTACCATTCTGTCTCTTGGACCATGTTGTTGCATCTTGGAACTAGTGCTAGGCGCAGGAAGGGATTATGCAAAAGAAACTATCTCGAAGAGGAAGGTGCACATTAGCATGGAATCTATCATTATGTTGGTTACGCCCAAACCTATGATTCAGATATTGATTTATAAAGGGCTAATGGCTTTGATTAAATCCTTGATTAGAATTATTTCTAAAGGCTTGTGCCTACTTCTTTTCTAAAGATATAACTTTATTGGATAAATTTCTAATCAAGGCCTTCATTTATTCATCCTTCTTTTTTTCTAGGGAGAATAGGATATGGAGGCAACATGTTGGGAGCTTTGCTCAGGAATGGGAGCAACAAAAGGCTGAGGTGCTTGCGGTAGTTCAGGGAATAAGGGCATAGGTAGTCGAGGGGTTATCTTGTCATCTTGGTTTAGACAATTGTCTTCCCTAATGGCTATAACATAAGGCATCAGGAAGTTGTGCAAAACCCATAGATTGTATCATCACTATAATGTTAGAATTTAAGGCCCTTAAGAAGTAAAGAAAATCACCTTGAGGGGTTGGTTTTAAGAGGGCTAGAATTTTGTCCCATGTTTTCTGAAATTTGAAGTTGAAATCAGCCATGAGCTCATTAGGAGCTCTCTTGATCATTGTGAGTTGTTCTAACAAGGAGATATTGTCAACTTTCTCCTCAAATTGATTGCAAAGCGTAGTGTTAATTCCATCACAATTAGTAATAAAGGCAGGTCCTAAGCTTATGTACCACTTAAGTGCTTTGCCTTTGAGTGAAGAAGTAAGCAGCCTTATAGATACATCATCTTTTGTAAGTAGATGAACAGAACACACATTTTCTATGTCTTAAATATGCTTCAGCAAGGGTAACTTGATTCTCACCAATGAAAAATGGAATACTTTTGAGTGCAGCCACTGGTATATCATGTTGCGCAAGGAGAACCAAAGGACTTCCACCATTGAAGCTGAAAAAGGGCATATTTATCTACACCATGTCTTGAAAGGGTTTGAATACCCTAGTAGAGCACACGGAAGGTATACCAAGAGGAGTGTACAGTGTTTTACTTACGGGGAGATGGAGATGCGTGGGATGAAGTTGTGTTGCTTCTTTTCCTTGGACACAACTGAAGATATTCAAAGGATTCTTCGGTTGTTGCACTCTATCTAGTGTGTATCCTTCTCATGAAATAGGTGCTTTGATTGCTAAAAATAGTAGATCTGGATATTGGAAGTCTCCATATGTGTTAAAACAATTCTCCAAAGGTTGGATATCAACAACAACACATCAACTTGTTGAAATAAAGATATATAGCTCTTCAAATTGGTCCCACCATGTGTGCCAAAAATTGTTAGAGCTCAAAATTTCACCCGTCCTAGATTAGGATGAACTGGGGCTTTGAGGCAACATGGGACTGTCTCCAAGTTGTGGTACTTGCACTTGAGATAGACCTCCAGAGAAGGCCACTTCCTCTACCTATTTCTACCGCTAAAACTACTCCTATGAATAGAAATAAAGTTGTGTATCTCTACTTTATGATTCCAATGGACCAAGGTGAGAAGAATAAGTGTAAAGGAAACCTAAGATAAAGGGAGGTGATAGCACTAGAAATAGGGGATGAACACTCTCAGCTGAGTGAAAATGAGGAAAATGCACACAGAGAGGGCAGGAAAACATGCCACAGTCTAAAACAACACTCATGAACTCATTTTCATCAAGCACAATAGAAAAGAAACCTGCAAGGGACATAAAATATGCACAACAAACAAACAATGCAAGGGAAAGGCAAGAAGATGTAATAAAATGCAAACTAGGGAAGAGAATATCCACAAAATAAGATTTTATTGCTTCCAAGTGATGCACAATCAATTACAATGGTGAAAGAGATAGACATCCACATGCAAAGACCCGGATCCGAGGCTTCTGACTCAAAATTCAAAGGAGAAATTCTACGAACAATACACTTTACAAACTAAGAGGGTTCTACCTTTACAATGAGCATTGTTCAACAATTTATAGAAGAATGAGAGAGAAGGAAGGGGAAAAATAGAGGGAAACTCGGATTCAAACTTTCAACCACCAATAACAAGCCATAAATGCCTATAAATGTGCCTATAGCACTTTCAAATCTACATTTCCATGTCATCTTAGCTTGCAAAAGAAGGAAGGACATAATATGTGATCAAATCTAGGTGGTTAAGTCGCGTAAATCGTGCATTAATCCACGAGCGTGTTTCTCTGTTTTCCCCTACCAAATCCTACAAAAATATGATTTTGAATAGCCTAGAGTATAGCCCATGTCAGCATATTTCAATCAAGCCTAAGCACACGGGGAATCGAGCTTTCTTTGCGCGGAATTTATGGCGATATGAATATTTGTAGTACAAGTTGAACACGTAAGACACATGTCAAGATCGGTTGGCTAAAGGATTCGATCGACTATTTTCTTGATTTGTCTTTTTTCCACATGTCATGCATTTATTTGATGTGAGGATTCGATGTGCAATTGGCATGTTACGATAGGTTGTGTGCCGTATTACATCGCATCCGGCGAGTTGACACATGGCACTCTATGAGTGGTGCGAGAAGATTGCACTCATCACGTGCGCAAGAGCAAGAGGAGCAAGAAGGAATAATTTAGAGGTCTATGCACACACACAATAGGGTACGTGAGGAATGGGAAGAAAAGGTACATATTTGCAAAGGTATGCAAGTATGCAAGAACAGAAGGGAGAAAAAGACAAGGATGCACAAGACCAATTGTGCAAAGAAGGTGTGCAAAGTGAAAGGGGAAAAGTGCACACGAGGGGATGCGTGGAACTCGGGAAAGAAGGGCATGAATGAGGAAAGCATGTCAGGGACTTAGTAGAATGCAAAACAAGTCTCGAGGGCAAGCACAAGAAATGCATAGTGACCGAGAAGGAAAGTAAGTGCGCAAGGAGTGCGCGCAAAGGGGGAATGGAAGGAGGCAGAGGAATAAGGAGTAAGGCAGCAAAATTTTGGACGTCCCATTCCCATACGTTTCCACCAACGCACTTGTAACTACATCATCGAAAAAAAAATCCCCGTGCTCATCATGGACATCCATGCTCGGAATCGAGCTCCCAATTTCATATGAACATGGAGGATGATGGAAAAGGCATGAATGGTCTTTCACTAACTTGTCGAATGTATTTGCATTAGAGATTCCAAGCCATTTTCAACAAACCCATTTTGTGCGTATGTTGGAATCATTGTAGTCCATGTGACCACATTAATTAGTGTATGTTTGCTGGAAAAGAGATGGAGTGGCGGTGAAATTTTTTTCAAACAAAAGGTTAAATGATTTGATGACATCCTCCTTCCACCCACTCCCAATCACTTCCTTCCATGTTATTTTCCCCACCTCTTTATTTTTTATTTTATTTATTATTATTGTTTTGAATGTATTTATCTAGTTTTATTTACTTTGAAAATCTATTTCATTATTAAAATAATTTAATAAATTTACTTATTATTGTTGTTATTATTATTATTGGTTACTCTATTGGGTTAAAGTAACTTACAAGGGTAAAACCTTTCTAACAACTAAATAGGTTTTACAATAAATCTCACCGATGATTTGATTGGTAAGAAAAATCTACGCAAAACGTCACAGTCTTTCTAGAATAAACTGACAACCCCCAATACTAATCTTTCGACCAAGCTTAACAATGGTGGGGCATTGTAGTAAGTCCAGCACCTATGATCATGTAAATTCATGTGTATTTTGCATCATGCTCACATACCTCATGAAACACGTGTTTGTATCGATTAAATAATATAATATCTATCAAATCATGTAACAAACAACATATGTCAATAAGAAACTAGTAAATCAAATCATGCTCAAGTCCTAATTTTGTATTTTTGGAATATTTGAATGTTTTCATTTTTTCAAATATTTTCTTTTATTTTTAATTTTTATGTTAGAGTGTGCTAACCAATGAGGTAATTGGGAGGATTAAGGGTTGTGCCTAAATAAGATGTTATTAATGTGTGCATGTAATAGCTTTGAAAAGGATCATGTACCATAGTAGATGAATGTCGAGATAGAGGATCATGCGTAGAATGAACCACTAGAGGAGTCATAAGCCGTGATTGAATACCACATATAAAAGAGTATTATGTCATTTTAAGCTTAGGTTGTAGGACATTGATTTGTCATGAATTCTCTAGGAGAAATCATTGACATAGATTTGTACGATCTTGGCTTATGTTGGGTAGGTAAAAGTATAAGAGTTTTTAACACTTGATTAGTGGGTGATTGAATTGAGGGGGAAAATATAGGTTGTTTGATTATTTATGAGGGGTAACTTCAGGAGTAATATCTAGGAGCGCCTAAGGAGACTTGTAAGGGATGTCGATTATAGACAAATGAGCCAACATGTTAATTGACATATGGTCAACCCAAGCCACAAGAAAGAATTGTGATTATTTGATATTATTTTATTATTTATTTGTTGCACAATAGATTGCTCTTGTGTTATAGACATAGTTGTATTATTTATTTTTGTATTATGCTACTTTGATATAGATGTGTTGTCTTGATTTACCCGTATAGACTCAAAATATCAAGGTAATCGTATAAGATAGAATCCTCTCCAAGGAGAATCCCTCATAGGAGGTCAAGGGATCAATGGCTCCCATAAAGGGGAGTCATGGGATATCTCAATCTCTACAAAGCAATCCATATGAGAAGGAGACAGAGAGATTTAGCAAGTGAAGTACAACATATATATAAAGAAATAATACCCTTGGTCTCAAGTTGGTTTACCTTTTTCTCTAAAGTATAACCAAGCGTTGTCATGATGTTCATTAATGGTTTGATAATTGCAATAAATTTGACCTTTTACCTTCTCAATCCTATAAGGATGGTGATGAGAATTAGGTGGTAAAGTAATCAAACATTTATCCAATAAAACATGGTAAAATATCATGTGGTATATCTCGAGACTTATCAAAGCAAAGTGGTTCTTGCTTACATAATATAAGGGCCCTCGTGGGTGTCCTAGGTTGAGTATTATCATAATGGAAAGTATTTCCTTCATGTAAGACCTTAAATTGTCTTGAATTGTAAGGTTTATCTTTGATGGTACTTGTATTGGGTTGTTTATTAGATGTAAGATCATGAAAGCACATATGCACTTGTTCTTGTGCAAAAGCAATTTTTGCTCCAAAAGCGATAACTCAATGGCAAAGAGTATGAAATGAATTTTTTCTATCACATAATAACTTCTCCTTAAGAAGATAGATAAGACCAAAAAAATGTATTGCTCATTCGGTTGATGGATTAATTTTTCGCATACAAGTTTTAAGGTTAGTCACACACTAATTCTGATTGACCTTGATGTAATGAAAGGAGACGCTTATAAGTAACCTTAGGGTCCTTATTTTTTATAAAGAAATGAGAAATGCCTCATCGAGCTCTATAAATGTATTTAAGGATTCACCAGGAAGGTGATGAAACCAATCTAAGTCTAAGCGGGTATTAAAGTCTTAGGGAAAGCTTGTAATAAGAGCCTATCATTAACATACATTGTCATGGAAAGTTTATATTCCTTAACATGTAGGAAAGGGTCATTATCCCCATCAAATGATTGAAATTTAAACATAAGAAAGTTTGTATGGAATGAGGAATAAATAATATTGTGCACAATTAGATCCTGATATGTAGCATTAGAATTGATCCATGCATTATAACTATTGATTTCTAAGGATAGAGTATATACCTTATGTTGTAAGGCACTTATGACATGCATTAAGGATATAACCTCTTGGAAGTTATAGAAGGGACATGAAGAGACTCATTAAGAGGTTTAATCTTTCCTTTGATTATGGCCATGGAACACTATTCCGCCTAGGGGAAGAAGGGGTTGGAGATGAGGGGTCACCAATAGAAGCACTAAGTATAGTAGAGTCATAAACTAGGGACCTAACATCATGTGTAATATCTACATAAACATCATCGATAGTAGTATGTAATTCATTTGTGACATTAATAGATGAATTATGTGTATCATTTCCAATAGAATCAAGACTAGAGTAATAATTTGTAACATATTATATTTCACTAGGAAAATGAGATTCATTGCAATCATTTGTCGCATTATCATGTACATCAAAAAGAGTAGTATCACAATCATATTCATTAGTCTTGATTTCAATAGGGATGGGAGAGAGAGGACATTAAATTGCATTATTTATCATTTCAATAAATAGGAGAGAGAGAGAGTACACTCAATTGTATCATTTCCTATGGTAAGAGGAGAGAGATCATATGGAATTATATGATTCACTATATTATGATGAGAAGGCAAGGGATCCAATGCAATAGTATTATTTTTCATTTCAAGAGATGGGAAGGAGAGAATCATTTGATTGATATTTAGCATTCAATTTGATTAGAGCATTGAGAGAAGGGATAATGAGAGATACAACATTTTCAGTATCACTATAATTGTCATTATAATCATCCGCATAAACTTAAATACTATGATTATCATCATAACATTCCTCATGTGTATCCTCAAGACTAGATATATTTTCCTAGCTGCAAGAGGAGAAGAGGTTCTAGTTATCCCTAATGAATGAGAGTCCTTACTTCTAGGTAGGCATGGAGGTTCTAGGATTGCCTCATATTTATAGCTATGGGTCATAACATGGGTAGGAGGTGATAGCTATTTTGCATAAACCCTTAAATAACTTTCATGTTCATGTGTATAGTACTATTAATACTATCACTAACTTCCTCTCATATAGAGAGATCGATTAGAGACCTAGAGGTTTTCTCATTATGATAAGCATAAGACAATGGCATGGCATGGGTAGAGCAATCCATGAAAGCACAAAGGAAAACAAACCCTACAATTAGGGTAAGGAGTCGTGCACTAAGTAATGGATAACTACAATAAATGGAAACCCTAGGGTAAATAGGTTCTATAATAAAATTCCTAATTGGGATAGGGAAACTAAGCCAAAACAAAAATAAATAAATAATGTTAAGAGTTTTATTTAAATTTGGGATTGGGTTCAACAACAAGATGTATGTTCAGATTATTAAATAGACATTAACATTCATAAATGAACATACATATACAATATTTAAAGATATATCAATTAAAACATGTGCCAAATATAGATATGTAGATAAACAAAAGTGCACTTTTTTTATTGGTCTAGAAATTGATCCTGATGTGATGGATATGAACAAATTGTAAATCTTTAGTAAATGCTTCATCTTTGATTCAAAATTTGTATTGTGCTCAAGGACAAAATTGTTTGGTACATGATAGTTCTGTTTGGTGGTTTTGTCCTCCTGAACAAATTTTTCTGGTTGCAAATGAATCTCTACAGCTCCCAACACCTCTATGAATGAATGGTATATGGATCTTTATGAAATATTAAGTCCTCATCATGTTCAAAACCCTTTAAAATCGATCACCTTGACCCAAAACCATAATATTTGGTAAAAAAATTACAAAGAGAGTAGTTGGGTTAAAGCATGATATGTATGTTGCCTACATTGGTAATACTCCAAGGAGGCCTCAAACCCCACATAGTTCTTCACCTAGAGATACAATATAATGTTGTATAGATACAACTACATTTGATAACTTGAACACTTGACAATTGTTTTGTATTGACCTAGTTTGTTTTTGTTTGACATGGCTTTGTAGGCTCTTACTTTGAGAAGTTTGACCCTTCGACATTAGAAAAAATCAAAGACCTTTGCTTGCCTTTTTTCCCAAGTATGAGATTTGCACAACAATATTCAACACAATACAATTACATATATATATGAGGATATCTTCTATAACCTCAAATTCCTAGATCCCTACAATATTTCTCTCATATAATCTCCAAACTAAATCCAATGTTATCTTGTTATTTCTAACAATATAATATCAACACTCTAATAAAAACTCACCATAGTATTCATATAGTTACTATAACAATAATATAACTAAATTTACCTTACTTAAATTACTCACTATTTTACCATAACAAATACCATGGAACACTATATTCCTAACATTTTTGTGATTTGTACATGAAGATCTCTCGAAAATGCAACATGATAGGTGAGTAAATGAGCACATTTAGACTTGCTTATATAGGGTTCTTCGGATATAATTTGTATTAAGGCAGATGTATACTGGAGATGCCAAGCCATAAAAGATAAGGAAATTAAAAAAACTAATTGTTGGGTGGCTCAGGAAAATACCGCCCAATCCAAGATCAAACTATTGAGAAATTTCATTTTGTTGGATGGTTTTGTCTAGTTGTAACAATCAATGTTGTGGATCTTTGTGCACAATCATCAAGAATAGTGAACTACTTATGACTGATACAAAAAAATTTGTAAGTGGTTGATTAAGGTAATGAGGAGAGCAAGCCTTGCAATATGACTAAAGATATACTAGGATATATCAATTAAGTTCAAAATAGGCGCACAAGTCATGATAAAAGGGACTAAGTCAATATTGACATTATCAAGTGCCAAATTACCAAAATTGGGTGCTTATAATGGGTTTGTGTTGTGTGTACAATGAATTTTTCTAACCATGGATTCATGTTTTGCTTTATAGGGATAACGTTATATTTCACCTCGAGTACGGCTTGGGTTGTATATATATAACGAGTTGACCACATAGTATGCATGGAATAAACAAAACAGCCATAAAACACAATTGCTAAATTAATAATGCTAAATGAACGCCAATGTCATGATAAATATTAATTATCAAAAGAAAATCAAAATTCATCATCATATTACTCTTCATCAAGAGCATGAACATCGACATCATTGTTAAAAAATACAAAAATGTAAAATGTAAAACATGTGGCTTCACCCCAAGTATGTCCATGTTTTTAGTAAAATAACTAGACAATACACAACTCATCATGGACGTTGATGAATCCATGGATGAATCATGCCCAAACCCGTCTGGGTTGGGGAGAGGGGAAGGAGAGGCAAATCAGCGGTGCACTCTTTTTGTTAAGGATTCCAAGCAACTTGAATAGTTTCTCTTGAGAGGAAGTTAGAATTCCATTCACAATCTATAAAAAATTATATTATAATGATATACAAAATTCCAAAGCTTTTCAGAGTACTTGATTGGACCATGTTTAAAGGTGTTCAAGCAAGGACAACCTCCCACAAGTTTTTCTTTGTTTCATTGAGGGATATCAAATAAAACTAGTGGTCGCTCGAGATGAGCAAGATTACGTCATTAATGTGTCATTAGGAATTGGAGTGTAATGTAAGGTGCCGTTTATTGTTTGTGAGTTTGTAAATTTTCTTCGAGTGTAGTGTGGAATATGATGATGGTTGTGGGTGGGGTGTATTGGTGTTGTAGGTGATGGGTAAAGTGCAATTGGGGGTTCATGTGTGTGTGTTTTTGTGTCGAGGTAGGTGTATGGTGGTGGTGGTTTGTAGGGTGTTTGTAAGGATTGGGGTTGTGTGTTTTGTTAATAGTAGTGTGGTGATGGTTGCACTATGAACATGGGTGTTGATTGTATACGGTAGGTGTAATGAGTTGTAGGGGAAATGGTTTAATGGTCAAGGGAGGATGCAAACGTGTGTAGTTGGGTGTGAAAGTTTTGGTAGGTTGGTTACGAGTTGTAGTCATTTTAGTTGTTGTGGATAGATGTTTGGGGGTTGATGTAGTTATGTTCGTTTATGGGGAAGCAAGTCTGTGTCGGTTGGGGTTTACGTGGGAGTAGTTTTGTAGCATGCATGTTGCTAGTTTGGTTTGTGGTGATAGGCATATGTTTACGTGAAGAAGGGTGGTGGTTGTTTCGTTAAAGTGTGCGTAGTTATGCTTTTAACCAATTTAGTAAGTGAGGCAGTGTGTGGTCGAATTTGTTTTCAGTTTAGCATTAGAAGATTTGTGTGGTGATGTGAAGTTCCATTTTAAGCAGTCTCGGTATAGACGAGAAAGTCTAGCCCAACAATGATTGAAATATGACAACAGTTTGTAATGTGCAATCGTGTAGTTGGTAAGCGACATTAGTTTGTTTTCTTGAGTTAGGGTAGTAATTGAAAGGTATGTCTTTGTTTTTTGGGTTAGGGGAAATTGTGTACGGTTTGTTGGAATGTTAAATGGGTGTCGGTTTTAAGGCTTAAATTTTTGTACAACAATTAAATGAATATGAAATTTGGATGCTATATTTAAGCTAGTGCATTGAAGTTTAGAGGTCAGTCTATTGCGGTCGACATAGGTGGTGTTGTAGAATGTTTGTTGGCGATACACGACTAAAACAAATAGTTGGTAAGAGTAGTAGATAGAGTCGAGAGCATCGGGGTATGTCCTTATGCAGACAATTTAGGTGTCTAAGGACATTTTTAAAAGCTTTTTTATTATTACCAATGTAGGATGAACGCTTATCTTTGTTATTGTATTACTTACAAATATCTTTATTTAATATATGGGTTGGGAACAAAGCCATATGAGTGATATGTAAAAAAGGAGTTGTGTTTCACATTAGTGATTACGACGCAGTACATATATTATCTTGCTTCAAAGTTGTTGGTATGTACATGTGAAAGCTTGGAGGTGGTATGTTGGTTACGACTAGTTTTAGTGACCATGGAAACCCAACGGCAACCCAGTGGAAATAAAAACAATGGTGACCTTATCAATATGTAAAATGGTTACGGAAAGGAAAGAAACAACCTTACCAGTAGCAGCAGGAAACAACGCCAACCACAAAAGCAAATAGCAGGATGCAGAATGTCTAGAAAGGAAACCAATGGTTGAGAAACCAAAAGATAAACCAAACTCAAACTCCTCATGCATGGGCACATACCAAGAGGTGGTAAATCTTGTAACGGGTTTATGGTGGGAGGTGGAAGGGCGGTTCCAGGAAGGGCGAATCTGGTTGAGATGCGGTGGTCTACGCCGGTAGTGGTGCAGTTGGGGGTAAGCTTGTAGTTTGGGGTTTGTAGTTGTGGATGTTGTTGGTGGATTTATTGTAGGTGTCGTATGTAACCATCCGTTGATGGGTGGTGTGTAGTTTGATATTTTTTCTAGATAATTATGTTACGAACATAGTTTTGTAGCAAAGTAAGTTTAAGTCTATGGCAAAGTTGTGCTTGAGGTGGGGGTAGGCTTTTTGGTTGGGGTTGTGGTTGTGTATGGTGTTGGTGGGTATCTTGGATGTTTGTTTTTGATGTGTTGTAAGTTGGGGTGGGTGGTGGTGTGGTGGAGCGGGAGGATTGGGATTGGTAAGGTAAGTAACGGGTATGTTATAATACAATGTTGGGGTTTGGAATAGCGTTTCTTATTTGTCTTGTTGTTGGAGGAAGTAGTTGTACAACGATGGAAGTGGGGTGCCTTATTTATTTTCCAAACCCTAGTTGTGGGCAGATTTTATTTCTTTTTATTGTGTGTTCTTGTCGTGGAGTTTGTATGGTCTTCATTCTAATAATGGGTATATGTTTAAAACCGAAAGGGGTACAATTGTGTGTGTGTGATTATGTCACGGGCATTGAGCATAGAGGTTGGGTTGCATGTATGCATAAGAAATAGCAATTACGTGATAGTAAATTGAGGTCGGTAAGCTAGTTGGGAGAGTTCTGTAGTACGCGCTTATTCAAACAATGTATGTGTTTGACGTTAGGTTAGTGTATCATGTTTTTTTGTGAAATCCCACTAAAGTAAGTTTTTCATGGTATTAGGAGTAGGGATTTGGTAGGTAAAGCATATTCAAATTTTAATAAGTTGTCCAGTATAAGCAATACAAGTATATTCATTTTATATATGGTTTGTGAACAAATCCATGTGGGTTTTATTTACAAAATGAAATTTGTTTCACATCAGTGATTACAATGGGTACATATATTATCTCACTTCAAAATTGCTAGTATGTACATGTGAAAGCTTGCAGGGCATACGTTTCTTGCAGCTGATTTTAAGGCCGCTTTGTTGTAGTATTGTATATAACCTTGTTCCCGAGGATTTGTATGGTATCCTTGCTCGCAATGGATGCTTATTCTACAATGCTTGTTGTGTGTGTTCTAATTTTTTTTTTGTGTGAGTAGCATTGTGAAAATCATTTCATCATCTACAAATGTGCCTCCCTTGTAGTGGTCTTCTACACATTCTGATAACAAAGGTGTTGTATGTGGCTAAAGTTAGTGGTGATGCATGCTGCTATGGTGTTGAAATTGTTCGCCAGGGAGGGAAAACACTGTTGTCAAAGTATAACAAGTATTTTTCAAGTTATAAGTAATAAAAATCATTGTAAACAATAGACCAATCTAAGTAACAAAATTGCATATAAATAGCAATGGCTATTTATTTTTATTAGATTAGGTAAAAAACAGATTTTGAAGGGATCAGGAACCCTATACAACCGAAAGATAAAGCATCAAAGCCCAAGAGAGAATCTAAAAAGATAAAAACCCGGGGATCGGCTCTCGGGGCCAGAAACAAGAGAGGAACACAAACAGAGACAAACAAGAAAGGCAAATCCAAATTAAGGGTCCCATAAAAATGAGTTAAACAGGCTTAACTCTTACAATGCAGGATCAGGACCCCCAAAAGGACAAAAAAGATAGAAAAAAAGGGCATCACAGTTCGCCCATAGTCCGCAAAAAGTTTAGAAACCTACAAAACCTCCATGACAAACAAGAAAATCACCAGAGGACCCATGCCAACTACAAACCGACCAGAAACCAGAAAGAGCCACCATTTATTCTTCCTCCGAGCTGCTAATACGGAGGTTGAATCTCCTCCTTTTCTTTTCTCCTTCGATCTCCTCCACTCTATCTAGAAGCTCACCACTGAGTCTCCAGCTCCTTCATCCGGTTTTTAGTCTGTACCTAGTCCAAAACCATCTTCTTTGAAATATTTATGATATTCAAGATGGATTCCCTTTTCCCTTCATTCGTATCCTCCATAGCTTTGAGGACCCCCTCTAAGTACACCATCTTCCTGTTCCAATCTTTGAAAACAATGGGATCGCCCACACACTCATTCTTCCTAGAAGCACTGGCTTCCCCAACAGCACCCTCCTTATAATCTTTGTCAATTCCATCCCCCCTGGGGGTAGTTTTTCCCTCTTTCATCTTTGTAAGACATTCCGCCAGGGTAATGTCATCATCCTCTTCATGCTCCTCGGGCGTAGAGACCAAAGGGTGATCCAGAACCGGCTTGCCATTCTCGAACAGAAGAAGAATCAGGCCCTCATGAAGGGGCAGCTCGGCTTTCTTGTTCTGGAATTCCATAAGCGAGTTCGAAAGAGAGGTAGCAGGAAAAAAGGAATGCTGACCATAAACTTATGACGGAACATGTTGAGGAAGGTGATGTGATGAGTATAGATTTTTCTATACTTACCCTCCAAAGTGATATACTTCATAACTTGAAGGCAGACATCCTTCCAGATACTAGGAATACACGAGCGAGCAATGCCATCAGTGAAGAAAAAACAAGTCTCCTTGCCAACAAAAAACCGCTCAATCTCAAGGTCTCTGCGGGTTCTTTCCTTGTAGATTTTTAAACCATCCATCTTCATTTTTGTCACCCTAGCAATATTGGCCTCCGAGACCTCGACCTCCACACCATGGATAGTAAAAACCCCATCTTTCCATGCTTGGCCAAAATCCTTGGAAAGAGCAGGGTCGTGACCATGTAATTTAGCAATAAAATTACTAAATCCCCCAACTTTTAGCTTGTTCCACAGATCCTTGTTGCTCTCTTCCATATTCTGACTGGTGGGTTCCACACGAATCCTGTCGCCACCCATCTACACTTTGTCAAGGTTGCCTTTCCAGCTAAAACTTATCACAATCCACAAACTATTCTTCCTAACCGAGTTGAATTGGAATACAGTGATTTTTGTATAAACTATCTTGGTGCCTGAAATACTTGCCCCCGCTCATGCCGACATCATGAAACTTAGCGCCTTTTTTCCTTAATGATTTCATCATTAATATTAGAGGGTAATCTCTCCCCTTTGCACCAAATTTTGTATTCATTACAAAGGACTCCCACATTGGCCATCTTGTCGCACATTTATTTCCCTACCTCAAAATATGATTGATAGATATCTTGTCAAAGAACTTTAGCAATTCCTTGATGTCTTGAATAATATTTTTTATCAGCCAATTAATCTTACTTTTATTGAGAAGAGATTTTATAACAATTAAGGAATCTCCTTCAATCTGAATGTCCTTAAGGCCTTTTTCCTTAGCGATCAAAATACCCCAAAGGAGGGCTCTAGCTTCTGCCATGTTATTAGTTTGCTTACCCAGGGGTCCAACATAGACAAATAACCAATCACCCTCACTATTCCTTAAGATGCCCCTCCCCCAGCTTGGCAGGGTTTCCCTTTGAGGCCCCATCAAAATTGATCTTGATCGTGTTTCCCAAAGGTCTAATCCAGCTAACAATCTTACCTGGGCTTTTGCTCTTGACCTGACTATAGGCGAAATTATCCAGACTTCCTGTTCCCATTTCGAGCGGGATTTTTGTTTTTCCTTTAAACAATTTGAGATTTTCCTTAAAGGTAGCTTGAATTTTCCTTTTAGCTACCCCAATCAGAGGTTTCTGGTCTCTAAAAATGCTATCATTCCTTGTTTTCCACAGACCCCATAAGATATGAGGCAGAGCAATCTTCCAAGCCCAGGACAGAAAGGGAAATCTAAATGGGCTCTCCCATTGAGTGCAACAATCCTCAATATTCGAGGGCAAAATCCATTGCATATTGAAAAGCTCCGGAATCAGAGAGAAGACACCTTCAGAGAAAGGACAAAGTAAAAAAAGATGATTCACATCTTCTTCCCCTTTTGGCAAAGTATACACCTATTAGGGATCTGCATTCCTCTTTTTATAAGATTTTCAACAGTCAGGATTCTATTTTGAGCAGCCAACCAGTAAAAAATATTGATCTTAGGGATCAGATCTTTAATCCATAACTTACCCCAATACTCTTTTTGGAAGTCTTTCTTGAAATGAAGTCTATAGGTAGATTTAACAGAATAATTTCTTGAGTCTTCCTCTTTCCAAATGATGGAATCCTCCTTGGTTTGGAATATGGGGATATGGAATTCCCTGAGTTTCTTATTGAGATCTTGAAAGGGTTTGAAATCACCATCATAACCAGGGGCTCTATGATTTCCCATTGGACCCTATCCTCTTCATGCCTCCAGAAATCTCTTATCCAGATTTTACCATTCTCCTCATAGAATTGAGCCACCTCCTTCCAAATTTCCTGATCCGCTAAGGGGAATTCTTCTATCCAATTATCCCACCAAAATATGATCATGTTCCCCTTACCAATCTCCCAAAGGGAACCTTTTGAGAGGATGTACTTCGAATCCAACAGGGAATTCCAGAAGAAGGATCCTCTAGGAAGATTTTCATGAGAGAAAAAAAAGTCAATTCTGCCTAAATTCCACAGATATTTCTTTTTTATTATATCAATCCACAATCCTTCCTCTCTAGCAATTCTCCAACCAGCTTTAGCAACCAGAGCTTTGTTCATGATAGGTAAACTTTTCAGACCCAGAGACCCCACACATCTTAGGCCTAGTGACCTTGTCCCAAGCAACTAGAGGGAATTTAAACTTTTCTAAGGCTCCCACTAGAGAAATCTCTTCTGAATTTTTTCCAGAGCATCAATAATTTTGGCCGGGAGCTTGAAGAGAGACATAATGAAAATGGGAACCCCTTGAAGAGAGCTCAAAAGGAGTTGGATCTTTCCCACCTGAGAGAGGAGGAGGCCTTTCCAGGAAGAAAGTTTCTTATTCACTCTTTCCAGCAGGGCATTCCAAACAGAGGAATCAAGCTTATTGAGGATAAGAGGCATTCCTAAATAAGAATCTGGGAAACACTTGATTTTGCAACCCAGAATGCGAGCGAGCCTTAATTGGACTTGTTTCTCCACATTAATAAAGAACACCGCACTTTTGAGAAAATTAACCATCTACCCCGAGACCGACTCATAGTCCATAAGAACATATTTGAAGTTGGTGGCTTCTTGAACAGAGGCCTTACCCATCAGAAATTTATCATCAACAAATTGATTGAGGCTAGATCTGAGGGAGGCCATTAGAAATCTTGATTCCCTAAATCCTCCTAGAAAGTAAGGCCTGTTTGTAGATTCTACTCAAAGATTCAGCCATGATAACATAGAGGAAAGGAGATAGGGGATCCCCTTGTCTCAAACCCCTTCCAGCTTTGAAGAATCCCTCCGGACTACCATTGACCAAAACCGAATAACTGGCAGTAGATATACAGGTCATTATCATTCTAACCAGAGAATTATCAAAGCCCACTTTATTGAGGATGGCCTCAAGGAAAGACCAAGTAATTCTGTCATAGGCCTTGTGCATATCAAGCTTAAGGAACATTGCAGATCTATCAGAGTTGACAATGGAATGGATGGCTTCTTGAATCACCACAATACTATCAGTAATCTGCCTTCCTGGGACAAAGGCACCTTGATTTCCAGAAATGAAATGATCAAGAACCAATCTGATTCTTCCAGCTAAGATTTTAGCCAGGATTTTATAACCCGTGTTACAGAGACTGATCGGTCTAAAATATTTGACTTCATTGGCTCCTGTAATTTTCGGAATAAGGACCAAGAAAGTGTTATTAAGTTGACTGAGGAGTTTCCCATTACTGAAGAAATCTTGGACCATTTCAATGACTTCATTCTTAATCACCTTCCAGAATTTCTGGTAAAAGAGAGCCTGAAAACCATCAGGCCCAGGTGACTTGTCAGGTTCCATATCGAAGACCACAAATCTGATTTCCTCCTCAGAAGGGATCCTTAAGATCTCGCAATTTTCTTCCGAGGAGATGACTTCTGGAACAGTTCAGATATTATTTTGATTTTGCTCTTCAATCCCTTGACCTTGTTGAAAGAGATCCTTGAAATAGTTAATGATGACTTTGTTTATTTCCTTGCTCTCGAGAGAATCTCCCCATTCTCATTTTTAATTTCATTTATCTTGAGGAGGTTGGTACGGGAGGTGGCCGAGAAATGAAAGAATTTGGTATTCATGTCCCCCTCCTTAAGCCATTTCACTCTCGACTATTGCTTCCAATAGACTTCTTCCTTTTCCAGAATATCATGATACTCAACCAGAAGATTTTGTTCCTGCTCCTTGAGAACTAGATTGAGACCATCAAGATCAATAAGTTCCTCAATATTCCTTAAGTCTTCAGCCAATCTACTTTTTTCCTGAAAGATGTTACCAAAGACTTCTTTGTTCCACTTTTTGAGGCAGCCTTTGAGGTGCTTTAATTTGTAACTAAGTCTGTAACTGGCAACCCCAAAGACCCCGATATTCCACCACTCTTGGATTTTGTTGAGAAGATCAGGGTGATCTAACCATATCTTTTCAAATCTGAAAGGTCTTGCCTTCTTGACCAAATTTAAACCAAGATTAAGGAGGATAGGGTTATGATCAATGGTTGTTTATGAGTTACATAGGAAAGATTGAGTTATGTGGTAGCAAGTTTTTGTTATTTAGTAGCAATTTTGTTGTTATATATTAGTCTTTTACAACAAATACCAATGTTCTTCAAACTGAAAATCTTGAGATTTGATAAATTCTAATAGTTGGTATGCTATACCATGCATGCACTGGATTTTGGTATAATTGTACATAGGTTTCTCTGATGTTTCGTACTATGATATTTAGATTGAGATTATAAAACTACACGTGTTATTTCTTCTACATACTAAGTTGATAGCATATTGTATGGCAATTTATCGAAATGTGCAGCAAGTTAAATGGAGACTCATAACTTGACCCACAACTTACTACATTATAGACATGCATTAGAAGAACTTTTCTTGTTGGTATACGGTCTTTAATATAGATGGAATATCAAGTAAAATAAATAATAGGTTCTTAGAAAGCTTTGGAAGCTTATCTAAAATTGGATAAGATGTTACAATGGAGAGAATTATGAAAACTTGGTAATTATATTCCTATTGTAGCTTTTTAAAAAGCAATCGGATGATCACAGTAAACAAGCCAATCTCAAGACGAAAGAAGATTGTCGGGAGAGTAGGCATTTATCTAAATTACATGCATCATATAATATATGTATATTGCTAATTTATGGGCGGGATTGGAATGTGTGCAAGGTACAGAACAATACATTAGTGAAGGACTGGTAAAGGAGGCACCAAACATGTTGGCTCGTCAAGTATTTCACAGGGTTGAAAGGCACAAATCATTTGGGAAGTATGGGAGGCTAAAGCCTCACGGAACTTGAGAAGTAATGAGCCTTTCACAAAATGCAACAAGGGTAAAGAACTCACATATTTATTTCCTAATATTATTGCTTTGATCAGAAATATTAAGATCCTTTAGTAATGTAGGTGTAGCTTATTTTCTAGCTAGTTTACAATTTTTACTTTGGCCTAAAGATAATGTATAGGAAATTTAGAATGACTTTCCACGGGCTACTAGAGTCCTGTATCCTACCTTCACATATTTGAGGCTACCCTTGGAGATTGTGTAAATTGTGCCAAACTGAATTTTTCCATGGTAATAAGTTACAGCTTTGCCAAAGCATGTTACGTTCATGTCGTCACCGAGGGCGTCAATCACATTGAAATTTAACACCTGCCCCTCCCCTTTTGCATTGGTATAATCATGTATGGTTCCTTTGCGAATTACCCTCGCTTCCAGCACCCAAGACATATGGTATGGATGTAATTTGTTAATAGTTGTGGTCCTTCCAAGCACTACGGTGGAGCATTGGTTACCATTGTTTTCAGCTACTATCAATTTCGGTGAACACTACGGTGTGCACATAGTGGTAAGGAGCACATACAATTGGAAAGAAGTAAACTACAACATAAACAACAATTTTAATGACATAAAATAGGGTCTTACTCATTATAATGCAAGTGGATAACGAATGTAAGTAAGAATGACAAGGGTCAGTTGCATCCAAGAAAGAAGGCATGTAGCTAAATAACGCGTAATGTAATAGATGTATGTATAGTTCAAAAAAATTCAATTAAAATTAAATGAATGTTTCAATAAAATTTATCTTTTACGATTGTTTTTAATTTAGTTTAAAATTTTCAAATTGCTCTAATCTTTCAAAATGTCTCAATAAAATTTAACTCAAAGTTTCAATTAAAATTTAGTTTTAATAAAACTTTAGATCAAGTTTCAAATTTTTTAATCCTTCATATGTTCCAGTTAAAATTTAGCTGAAAATATATCTAATTATTAAATATGTTCGCCCAAAATTTACCTAGGTATGTAGGTATAAGCTATGGAAAATGGGAACACTAACCAAGTAGGAGCTATCATAATCGTTTGATATTGATTTGGTTCAAAGAAGGTAAATATTTTTGTTGTGTTGGTTCATTTTAATGAGAACAAGACACAATCAAATACACTTTGACTAATTCCATGCCAAAATAACAACCTAGGTACAGTGCAGTGTACAAGAAATAATATTAAAGTTCAAATGTATAATGAATTTAAGTACGAATGAGAAGTGTTTTATAGACAACTTCTTGTTATAAGCAATGGTATGCAACTTGCAGAAACATATAGATGTCATGCTTCATATTTACTATATATTAGTTTGTTGAGGCTTCTAAACTAGTCACGTTTAGGACCTCAATCGTAAGGTTTGACATGAAGATGACCTATAATTTATAATTGAGTCTATCTGCATAATACCTATTGTAGCTTAGAAATAACATAAATGGGTGTCCTAAGGCATATGTCAGGGAGTGTACCTAAGAAGTGCATGCTCTATTTTTAGGACGTTCCAAGAATTGTTAGTCAGTTAAATCTTGGTCACAGTGTCAGTCACAGTTAGAGTTGTGTAGGTTGGTAGTCTTGTTAGTTGTATTTGAAAGGAATTTACAAGGATATTAGAGAACTCTAAAATGAATTACCTACTTTGACCTCAAAATCGAGACCAAGCGAGATGTATGGAGCTTGAAAGACAGAAAGATGTTATGTTCTCGCTCATAGGAGGGCCTCTACTCCAAAATGAGTGATCAAATTGGAAGATACAGTTATGGTCCTAGGTTTTAGAGTAAGGAGGTATGCTCAAGTTTGTGAGCTTATTTGGGTGTATTATAATGGTATTCGTACAAGGTATAAACTGGCTTATAACACTCAGAGTTGAAGACATTGACTGTGAAGGTAAAGGACAAGGGTAAAGCATTTGGGTAGGCCCAAACATTATGCTAGAGGTATGAATGATGTGTTGTAATATAGTTGGAAGTGTCAAGAGGGTTTAAGACCCATTAAATTAGCTTGAAAGAGCTTCTTCAAGGTTTTTCAAGTCCATGTAGATGTAGTTTCAACTATACGATGTATGAAGGTAGTACAAAGTCTGCATGACTACGAAGTAAGGGATGACTAAGAAAACTATACGTATTTAAGTGAGAAACAATAGTAAGAAGTCATGGTTCAGTATTTTCTTTTAAGGGTCTATGACAGTAAGCTTCGTATATCAGTGAAAAGAAGCAAATGTTGATATTGTTCAAAGGATTGAGGGTACAAGTTATAAAACCATTGTGTGCAAAAGAGAAGCTAGAGGTCACCAATATCTTTAGAGGCAAAGTGTATGCTTAGTTGTTCAAAGGAACTCAGAGATGTACTTATGAAGCATTGAAGGATGCTCATCTTTAATTTGTTCTCCAAAGGTTTGTTATCAGTTTGAAAAGAAAGCTTTTGTATACTACAAGAAGTCATAGGTTTGAAGGCTGCAGATTTGTGAAGGAACAATAAGCTTCTACAGGTGGTTGTGGTTTCTTGGTCAAGTGATTTTACTCTCTAAATATTTGAGATTGACAAAACTAATTGACTCCCTTCTATCCATACTAATATATATGTTTGTGTGATTGTTTCCTGCATTCAGATGGAACAGTTGGAATCACGTTTCTTATTGAGTTAATGAAAGTATAGTACGAGGACCAGGTAACCTACAAATTTTTCATCTTGTGTATAGGATTAGCATGTGTTCATAGTTAGTTTAGGTTACTAGTGAATTTGGGACTTGTATAAAATAGGGGTATGGTTGATAAGTCAAATTGTTTTATCCATACTTATGATTTTATTAAGTTGATGGGGTGGAATTTGAAATAAAACATTTAACATTTACCCATTTTCCACTGGATTATCCAAGGTTGGATATGAATATGTAAATATAGGTAAGATGGTAAGATTTATTGCATGCCATGAGGAGTTTTTTTTTAAATTCTAGCCATAAAGACTATGCATCCCCTGTTAATTTAATAGCTAATATTGATGGTAAACTGGTTTTGTCCATCACCTACTAGATGGTTGTATCAATGAGAAAAATAGAGATGCTCAAGTGTTACTGTTAATAAATTAATTAGGAATCCGAGAATCAGGATTGTATGCTTTTTCTATTTGTAATATTATGTACCAATGCCCAAGATGTGTTGACCAATTCATTTCAGAACCATGTAGGTACGAATCTTTCATAATTTTATTGATAATGAAAGTCAGTTTTTAGAGGGACTGAGAATCTTCTTATATGTTGGCACTTGCTAGGGTAATCTGGTTGTTAGAGCTTCTAAATTTTCTTCTGGCATTAAGGCCTTGACATGATTATGTTCACTCTAAGGGACAATAACTTGGAATATACTCGATCCCAAGTAAGCATTGAATCCTTAGACGAAATAAAAATTTCCTTTCCTAGGTAAATCACTATATCAATACTCTATTAAGTAATATTGGTTTTTGTCTTTGGCTTTAAAAACCAAGTCTTATACATGTAGCAAAATCATTAATGGTAGTGGAGGTGGTTGTAAGCCCGCCTAATTAAAAGTTCAATAGCGGTGTAGTGCCCACACTTTTTATAGCTCAGTAGCTTGTTGTTTCTTTGCTCATAGACATGTTTTGACAGAGTTTTGTTATATTGTGGACATTCAGGCGTATAGCGCCAATTTAGCTTAATTTCTATGTTGTCGCATTTTCTTATGATGTCATGGATACTAATGGATATGATGTTGTGTTTGGAACATAATTATATTGATGGATAGTTGTTGCATGTGGAATTCTATGGTTATATGTCACTTTATCATCTTGTCTAAGTTTTGGAATATTGAGTATAATTGTGCACGTTGTTACATTTTGATTTCAGTAGGATGTTAGGATAGTTTAGAACTTATTGATATCTTACTGTGTCGTTGATTTATATTGTATCGGACAAAGTGCGGTTAATGTGTGCAATGAGTGTGTAGGTGACGGGTTTACGGGATAACGTGGGATTCGGGCAGCTACACAACCTTGCTTACCTGGCATGCCCCATGGTGAGTCCTAGCCATGTTCATTGTGTGAAGCCTTAGTATAGGAGATTATTATTTTGGGCACTATGAGTGACCCCAATTTTTGTAATGTATTGTGCTTTGAATTATTAATTTTGTTTAGGGTAGTTAATTATGATGTAAACTTGTTTTGGGAGTTAATAATCCCACTTTCATTAAAATTTTGATTTTGTTTAATGAGTCACTTAATCACAAGGGTTTAGGGTCACATGTGAGACCCTTGGGTGGTCCCCACACCCTCTACCCTTGTGCCAAAAATGTAAAACACGAAATTATGTTATTTTGGGTATTTTTGGGGATCCTTTTTAGCTTGGGAGTTCCCCTAACATAAAAATGAGCCCTTGGACCCTACCTAATGGGTAGGGGGGCTTATTTTCAAGGCTAGAGGGAGTTTTCCCTCCCTTTTTACCTCTTGTTTGGTCACATCCATGTAAGGGGTGTGAATTGGAGTGCTTATTAAAATTTTCACTATTTTTGTCTTCTCTAGCATTTAGGGAATTTGGGAGAAGAGGGCAAAAAGACAATTTTACCCTTTCTCTCTTTTGTTTTGGCATCTTTGACCTTGAAGAAGGAGAGGGGTGACACATGTCACCCCCTCATTTGTGAGGATTCTTTCTTGCTCCTCTTCAAATTCCCATTCATGGGAAAAGAGAGGGACTTTTCTTTTGGAACTTCTTGCTTGGATGCTTGGGTGATTGGGAGCTTGAGATTTTCTTGAGTCTAGAGTGGAGAAATTGGAAGTTGGAAAGCTTTTTGGAGAGCTTTCCTTGAGGTAGGCTCTTATGTCTTTTTCATATGTTAAATTCATCTTAGTTGCTAGTTTGGCTACTTGAATTTGTCTTTGTTATTTGTGGATTTTGGTTGTTACTTGTTGGTTTTACTCCCTCCATCATATGGCATGATGGAGTTTTGGAGTTTGTGGGGAGGAGAGAGGGATTTTTCCTCTCTATCCTCAAGGCTTGATGGACAAGCCTTGTAGGGTCTTAGTGTTTCCCCTCAAATGGTTGAGGTGGGGAAGTTGATTCATTTGGCTTGAATCTCCTTCCCCATTCTTGGTAAGGAAACCCCTTTGGGGTTTGAAAATCCTTCCAAGAAGGACTTGGAGAAAGGGTGGAGGAATAAGGAGGGTTTTGATTGAATTTAGGAGCAATAAGGAGGGTATGGAGATTTTTGCTTTGTGCAAGCAATTTGGAATATAATTTTTGGAGAACTTTCTCCTCTCTTCCCCACTTTTGAGGAAGAACATGGGTTCTCCTCGTAAATTTTGGAGTCTTGTTTTGTATTTATCCCATTTTTGCGTGCTTGTATCATTGTTAGTTCACCCTCCATTTTGTGCAAGTTTTAGATTAGTTGACCTCTTTCCCATGGGCTTGGGGGAGGCTAGCATGCATCCCAACCTTGGGAGAGGCATGTAATGATGCCTATGGTTGGGTGGCAAACAAGCTCTTTCTCCTTGTTGGTTTTCTCGAAGGCATCAAATTTGGAGCTCAAGGTTGATAGTTGGTGTTGTTGGAGTCTGTTTGGCTTCTTCTCTCTCTTTGGGGACATTACCTCCTTGTATCTTTTGGTCAAGGCTTTGTGGAAACTTGCACTTCTTGTAAAACCCTTATTTTGTAAATTTCATTCTTATAAATTTGAGTCATTATTGATTTAGCAATCTCCTTAAACATCTTGTAAAAGACTTGTAACTCATTTAAGGAGTAGTTATGTATGTTGTGAAAGCATGTTAAACATTGAATTTGAGACTCTTGAAAGTGAAATTTTGGTAACCCTTATTTGAATGAAAAGTTGTTTTTGAAAGCATGCTCCTTCAAAAGAAAATATCAAAATTATTGGGTATCTTGTTAGTGTGTGCAAATCTGAAAATCGAAATATGCATTTCTTTGGAAATGAAATTTTAGTTGTTACATGAAGTTAGTATTTATTAGTAGAGGGAAATGTTATCCTTTTAAAATTGAACACCCCTATTAAAAAAAAAAGTATCATGGATTTGATTTAAAATATATATAGATAGATATAGTCCATTAATTATGAAATTTTGGAAATTGTATTTTCATCTCATATTTATGATTTCACAAACTCTTACTTCTTTTTATATATATATATATATATATATATATATATATATATATATATATATATATATATATATATATATATATATATATATATATATATATATAAACCATACAAGTCCTTTTTTTTATAATGCCTCCTCAAATATCTTTCTATTAGTGTTGTTATTCATATTAAATGTTATATCCTGGAATTTATTATTTGAATCATTTAAATTATATCAATTAATATGATATATGAATGTATATTGATATATACAGTAATCTGTTATATTTTGAAGCAGGTTAAGTATATATATATATATTGTAGTGATATTAAATAAATTAACAAAAAAAAATATACAAGTATTTTCTTTTTTTTTTAAATGAAATTTAAATATATAATATATATATATATATATATATATATATATATATATATATATATATATTTGTGGGGGCGAATCCCCCACGCCGCACATTCAAACAAAAACAAACCAAACGGTGGGGGTCGAACCCCCCCACCTGCGCATTATCTCCTTGGGTGTCGTTGCCCTCACACGCCACCCTCCTCGCCATGACTCCCCACCCCTGCGCCACCGCCCACGGGCCTTCTTGCCCCCTCCTCACCACTTCTTTGCCAGTGCGCAGCACTCCACAACCGCCCTCCCCTGCCCGCGTCATCCCCGACCCGACCCCTCAACACCGGCGTCCAGTCCACCGCTTTGCACCAGGCAAAGACCACCCTCCCCACGCCACCCCTTCTACCTCCTTCACTCCTGTGGCCATCCATTTTCTCGAGATCCGCCCCAACAAACAAACAAAAATACATATATCCATTCCAAAAACAAAGAAGAAAATAATGGTGAGATATGGCTATCACCAAAGGGGGAAAACATAAGGAATTTTCAAGCTTCCATGGCCTGTCCTCTACCTGCAAATAACAAACAATGCAAATGAGAGCAAATAACATGGAAATGAAAAGAAAAGAATGAGATAAAGGGATTTAGGTCAAAATTAGATCTAGGGTTGAGATTGGTTAGATCCTAGGGCTCAAATAAGACCCTACATACTTTAGGAAGGAGAAATATTGGGAAATGGTAAATAAATTTTAAATAAAAGGAGTGTGAAGAGGGAGAATAAAATAAAGGGGGTGTAGTTTTGCTAATTATGGTCCTAGTAAATTTAAAAGATAAGTAAATAGTCAAAGACGAGATTAGACTGGTAACTAATTAAATTAGGTAAATTAAATTAGAATAAAATTAGTTATTATCAAGAATGGGATTAGTGATGGAATAGTACTAATTAACCTCTTTATTTAAAAAAAAAAATTACCCCAAATTTTTAGTAACTTCTAGTTTGGTTCGTTGTCCCAGGAATGGGCACGACATTTGTATCGAGCAAGGTTTGCACACGCAGACACTCTGGGTAGTCAAACCACCAAAGTGAATAACATTGATAACAACGTTAAAAAATAATAATAATAATAGATAAATAAATAAACAAAATAATTAAACACTATCTGCAACCATTTAACAACTTCTTCGCTCACCTCGTGCATAGGATGGCACCCAAGAGAGGATGATCAGCTAGAGGTTTGGGGCGTGGTGTACCTACGCGAGAGCAAACGACACCCAAATTTGGGCCTCATATATTGAGGCCCCTGCACCACCGGTGATAGGTGTTGTGGAGCAGCGTCTACCACCACTACAGGGGACGAGAGAGGAGATTCCATTGGGAGACAAGGAGCTGATAGGTGAGGACGCGCATTCAGAGCCGCCAGAGCATGATACACCGAGGCGGGAGAGGTCACGTAGCCCTTCCGTTCATCACGAGAGGGTAGCCTCGTACTGTCGTAGCCACTCTCATAGTCTCGAGGGACCATTCGAGGATAGGCGACCCCCTTCACATGTTGGACTACATCGCCAGGATCGAGATACAGCGGCGTGATCAAGGATCTCCTTCGCTTGCAGCCACCCACTTACACCGGCTCTATAGATGGCTTTGGGGTGAGTCATGGCTCCTTAGCTTGGATAGTTTCTTTGGCTTGCACTCTTACGAGAGCAACGTCAAGGCAAGGTTCACCATACACCTCCGAGACGCAACAAGCGTTTGGTGGAGGAATGAGGAGTGGAAGCTCCATCTGACTCGAGAGACAGTGACCTGGGAGATGTTTGAGGAGCGATTCAGGGCTCGCTATATGTCGAACATTTTGTGCGAAGAGGATCGATGAGTTTCATGACGTACGACAGGGGATCGCACAAGATGAGATGATGAGAGCAGGTTCTGGATCTTCGCGGTATGTGGACTACCTACAAGATGAGAAATTGTAGGTTAACAAGTTTATTTGAGGCCTTAATGCAGATATAGCAGAGCGATTAGGATTTTATCTCCTCCCACACTTGAGAAGGCCGTCGAGAAGGCCTACTTAGCTGAGGAGAACATGACCAAGGCACACGAGCACCGTGATAGAAACAAGAGCAAGTTTCAGGAGAGGATACAGGCCTTTCAGAGTCAGAGGTCATGAGGTACCGCACCACCCCCTAGAGGAGGATTTTGGCCTCTGCTTGCTGCAGCGGCCACGAGGGCTCCACCACAACCTGCAGCGGCAGCAGACACAAACAGCGGCGGGGCCACCCGCAGCAAGGGGCTAGACAGACACAGGGATTTCAGAGAGGTGTTTCTAGAGGAGGTTTTGGTGGAGCTAGGGATAGGAGGCAAGGTACTCAACACGCATAGCCAGCTCACACACAGCAGTCTGCTAGGGTTGGACCGATAGGATCAGTACACCAGAATACAGGAGGGACCCCATCTCAGAGGGGTGCAGTAGGATGTTTTATTTGTGGATCTCCTAATCACTATGTGTGCATGTGCCCGCACAAACCCAATACCATGGATGCACAGAGAGCTGCTAGATCCGAGCAGACGGTGGGTGACGTGGAACGCGCCCATCGTGTATATGCGCTGATTGACAATGCCAGCCGAGCATCGAGCCCACATCATTGAGACGCAGTGTACTATCAGGCGTATTTCTGTCTCAATACTTTTTGATTCCGGTGCTTCATATTCCTTTATATCACCTTCTATAGTGGACCAGTGTGGGCTAGTGGTGGCTAGGCAACCAGATAGTTGGTAGGTTGAGTTGGTCTCTGGGGCCAAACTCACCGTAAACTCGTATGTGGAGAGTTGTGTACTTGATTTAGGAGCCTTCTCCACTACTCTTGACCTCCGAGTTATCCCTCTAGGTTCTTATTAGGTAGTTTTGGGTATAGATTGGCTCGAGACTCATCGAGCTAAGGTGGATTACGAGAAATAAGGTCATTGAGTGTCAGGATGATCTTGGGAGTGCGGTTGTGATCTCGGGGATACGAGAGACCTATCTCATTGCGCATGATATCGGCTAAGCAACTCAAGTGGAGCATGCATAAGGGGTGTCAATTGTTTCTTTATCACCATCGGTGATCGATCCGAGAGCATTCGAGCATCCCCTTAGATGATCATGCGGTTTTGAGGAGTATGCGAGATGTATTTCGGTGAGCTTCTGTAGGGTTACCACCCTACGAGAGAGTTGGATTTCACCATTGATTTAGTACTGGATCAAGCACCGATTTTAGGGCACCTTATCGGATGGCGACCCCGAGCTTCATGAGCTCAAGATTGATTAGAGGAGTTGTTGGATAAGGGTCTCATTCGCCTAGTGTATCTCCTTGGGAGCGCCAGTCATATTTGTGAAGAAGAAGGATGGTTCTCTCGGACTTTGTGTAGACTTGAGCGGACTCAACAAAGTCACAATAAAGAACCATTATCCGCTCCCTAGGATTGATGACTTGTTTGATTAGATGCGGGAGCGAGAGTGTTCTCCAAAATCGATCTCAAGTCGAGGATATCATCGATTGCGTATTTCGAGATGCGAGACATTCATTAGGACAAACGGCGTTTCGCACACGTTACGGGCATTATGAGCTCACGGTGGTTCCATTTGGTTTGACCAATGCCCCACTGTTTGTCATGAGCCTCATGAATGGAGTATTCGGGACATTTCGGATCGCTTTGTCTTAATGTTCCTTTATGACATATTGATTTATTCTCGTTCCGAGGAGGAACACGAGGAGCATTTGAGATAGGTACTTCAGATTTTGAGAGAGCGAAGTTGTATGGGAACTTGGAAAATGCGGCGTCTTTCGAGACAGAGATTCAAAGACTTGGGTCATATCATATCGGTGAGGGTATCTTCGTAGATCCCTCTAAGATATGGCTATCTTTGGTCAAGCAAGACCCACATCAATTGCGAGGTAAGGAGTTTCATGGGTTTGGCGGGGGTATTACCGCAGTTCGTACATGACTTTTCTAGGATTGCTCACTCTATCACTTCTCTTCGAAGAAAGGGAAGAAGTTTGATTGGTCGAAAAGTGTGAGCAGCCTTCGATTACCTAAGGAAAGGTTAACCACGGCGCCCATCTTAAAGTTCGGACCCGGTAGAGGATTTTGTTGTTTGTACTGATGCATCACTAGAGGGTTTGGGAGCAGGTCTTATGCGGGAACATCGGGTTATTGCTTTTGAGTCTCATAAGTTCAAGGACTACGAGCTTAATTACCCTACTCATGACTTGGAGTGGCAGCAGCGATTGTTCATGCTCAGTGCATTGGCGACATTTCCTTTTGGGTAGACCTTTCATTTTGAGGACAGATGATCGTAGTTTACAACATATCTTCTTGCGGTGAACCTCAACGCTCGTCAAAGGCATTGGATGGAGTTCTATGTGAGTATGACATGGAGGTTCAATACATCAAAGGAAGGAAAATGTTGTTGCAGATGCACTTAGTAGACGACGACATGTGCTTGCTTCCTTGACACTTCAGTCAGATTTGAGAGGCAGGATTCTTGAGCACCTTCCAGAGGACAGATTTTAAGAGGGAGCCGAGATAGATGTGGGAGTCTCGGGTGGTTCATTAGAGGGCAGATATTTTGGGTGTGTTTTAGAGGCGAGATGGTTTGCTTCGGTTCCACATGCGCATCTACGTGCCTAAGTCGGGTGATCTGCGTAACTTCATTCTCACAGAGGCTCATTGAGCCCCATATACGGCACATCCAGGAGTGAAGAAAATGCATGCCGATCTGAGGGAGTTATATTATTGGCCAGATCTTCAACGGGACATAGCAGATTTTGTTGCACGCGTTGCCTTGAGTGCCGAGGGTCAAAGCAGAGCATTATCATCCCGCGAGACTTTTGCACCCTCATGATATTCCCGAGTGGAAATGGGATGTGATTTCCATGGATTTCATTGTCGAACTTCCTTTGTCTTCTTATCATCATAATGCCATTATGGTCACCATGGATAAGTTGACCAAGGTTGTGCATTTTTCGCCAACCAAGGTCACCTATAATGCTCAGGTCATTGCTAAGGTATTTATGGAGGACATTGTTAGGTTGCATGGGATTCCGAAGACCATCATCAATGACAGGGATACCATCTACACTTTAGTTTTTTGGACTTCTTTTCAGGTCGCTCTGGGTACTCAGATTAATTTCAGTTCAGCTTATCATCCAGAGACAGATGGGCAAACAGAGAGGGTTAATCAAGTGTTGGAGGACATGTTAAGAATGTATGTCATGGATCAGCCAGAAGAAATGGGAAGATTATTTGCATCTAGTTGAGTTTACCTACAACAACAGCTATCATAGTTCCATTGGTATGGCTCCTTACCAGGTTTTGTATGGATGACCTTGCAAGACACCTTTGAGTTGGGATAGACTAGATGACAGGATTATTCTGGGACCGGCCTACCTTCAAGATTTAGAGCAGCAGGTTGTTCTGATTAGACAGCGTCTTGAGTAGGCCAGAGCACGCCAGAAGGCATATGCGGACACCAAGAGGATTGATCGTCACTTCTCAGTGGGTGACAAAGTCTTCCTGAGAGTTCATCCGCATAAGAGTCCAATCCGTTATGGAAAGGGTTCTAAGTTATCATCTCGTTTTATGGGGCCTTTTGATATTTTAGAGGTCATCGGTCCAGTTGCCTATCGCCTAGCTTTTCCACCACGCCTTGCACAGGCCCACGATGTATTTCATGTTTTTGTACTACGTAGATATGTACCTGATGCTTCTCATGTTTTGGATTGGTCGGCATTATAGGTAGAGGATGGAGGACAGTGGAAGACCTGAGCCCGTACACATCTTTGGAGCACCAGAGGTTGGCCCTTTGGGGTCGAGACTTGGACCAGGTTAGAGTACAGTGGGACCAATACAACGAGACAATGCTACTGGGAGGATGCGATACCTTTGAGGGCTAGATATCCCTATCTCTTTCAGTGACTTCCAGGAGGAAGTCTAATTTTAGTAGAGGGGGATGTAGTGCCCACACTTTTTATAGCTCAGTAGCTTGTTGTTTCTTTGCTCATAGACATGTTTTGACAGAGTTTTGTTATATTGTGGACATTCAGGCGTATAGCGCCAATTTAACTTATTTTCTATGTTATCGCATTTTCTTATGATGTCATGGATATTAATGGATATGATGTTGTGTTTGGAACATAATTATATTGATGGATAGTTGTTGCATGTGGAATTCTATGGTTATATGTCACTTTATCATCTTGTCTAACTTTTGGAATATTGAGTATAATTGTGCACGTTGTCGCATTTTGATTTCAGTAGGATGTTAGGCTAGTTTAGAACTTATTGATATCTTACTGTGTCGTTGTTTTATATTGTATCGGACAAAGTGCGGTTAATGTGTGCAATGAATGTGTAGGTGACGGAGTTTACAAGAGAACGTGGGATTCGAGCCGGCTACACAACCTGCATAATGTTGAGCCCATGAGCCGAGTCCTAGCCATGTTCATTGTGTGAAGCCTTAGTATAGGAGATTATTATTTTGGGCACTATGAGTGACCCCAATTTTTGTAATGTATTGTGCTTTGAATTATTAATTTTGTTTAGGGTAGTCAATTATGATATAAACTTGTTTTGGGGGTTAATAATCTCACTTTCATTAAAATTTTGATTTTGTTTAATGAGTCATTTAATCACAAGGGTTTAAGGTCACATGTGAGACCCTTGGGTGGTCCCCACACCTCTACCCTTGTGCCAAAAATGTAAAACCCGAAATTATGTTATTTTGAGCATTTTTGGGACCCCCTTTTAGCTTGGGAGTTCCCTTAACATAAAAATGAGCCCTTGGAACCTACCTAATGGGTAGGGGGCTTATTTTCAAGGCTAGAGGGAGTTTTCCTCTCTTTTTACCTCTTGTTTGGTCACATCCATGTAAGGAGTGTGGATTGAAGTGCTTATTAAAAGTTTCACTATTTTTGTCTTGCTAGAATTTAGGGAAATTTGGGAGAAGAGAGCAAAAAGATAATTTTACCCTTTCTCTCTTTTGTTTTGGCATCTTTGACCTTGAAGAAGGAGAGGGGTGACACATGTCACCCCCTCATTTGTGAGGATCCTTGCTTGCTCCTCTTCAAATTCCCATTCATGGGAAAAGAGAGGGACTTTTCTTTTGGAACTTCTTGCTTGGATGCTTGGGTGATTGGGAGCTTGAGATTTGCTTGAGTCTAGAGTGGAGAAATTGGAAGTTGGAAAGCTTTTTGGAGAGCTTTCCTTGAGGTAGGCTCTTATGTCTTTTTGCATATGTTGAATTCATCTTAATTGCTAGTTTGGCTACTTGAATTTGTCTTCGTTATTTGTGGATTTTGGTTGTTACTTGCTTGTTTTACTCCCTCCATCATATGGCATGATGGAGTTTTGGAGTTTATGGGGGAGGAGAGAGGGATTTTCTTCTCTATCCTCAAGGCTTGATGGACAAGCCTTGTAGGGTCTTAGTGTTTCCCCTCAAATGGTTGAGGTGGGGAAGTTGATTCATTTGGCTTGAATCTCCTTCCCCATTCTTGGTAAGGAAACCCCTTTGGGGTTTGAAAATCCTTCCAAGAAGGACTTGGAGAAAGGGTGGAGGAATAAGGAGGGTTTTGATTGAATTTAGGAGCAATAAGGAGGGTATGGAGATTTTTGCTTTGTGCAAGCAATTTGGAATATAAATTTTGGAGAACTTTCTCCTCTCTTCCCCACTTTTGAGGAAGAACATGGGTTCTCCTCCTTGTAAATTTTGGAGTCTTGTTTTGTATTTATCCCATTTTTGTGTGCTTGTATCATTGTTAGTTCACCCTCCATCTTGTGCAAGTTTTGGTTAGTTGACCTCTTTCCCATGGGCTTGGGGGAGGCTAGCATGCATCCCAACCTTGGGAGAGGCATGTAATGATGCCTATGGTTGGGTGGCAAACAAGCTCTTTCTCCTTGTTGGTTTTCTCGAAGGCATCAAGTTTGGAGCTCAAGGTTGATAGTTGGTGTTGTTGGAGTCTGTTTGGCTTCTTCTCTCTCTTTGGGGACATTACCTCCTTGTATCTTTTGGTCAAGGCTTTGTGGAAACTTGCACTTCTTGTAAAACTCTTATTTTGTAAATTTCATTCTTATAAATTTGAGTCATTATTGATTTAGCAATCTCCTTAAACATCTTGTAAGAGACTTGTAACTCATTTAAGGAGTAGTTATGTATGTTGTGAAAGCATGTTAAACATTGAATTTAAGACTCTTGAAAGTGAAATTTGGTAACCCTTATTGGAATGAAAAGCTGTTTTTGAAAGCATGCTCCTTCAAAAGAAAATATCAAAATTATTGGGTATCTTGTTAGTGTGTGCAAATCTGAAAATCTGAAATATGTCTTGCTTTGGAAATGAAATTTTGGTTGTTACGTGAAGTTAGTATTTATTAGTAGAAGGAAATGTTATCCTTTTGAAATTGAACACCCCTTCTTTAAAAAAAAAAAGTATCATGGATTTGATTTTAAAATATATATATAGATATAGTCCATTGATTATGAAATTTTGGAAATTGTATTTTCATCTCATATTTATGTATATTTCACAAACTCTTACTTCTTATATATATATATATATATATATATATATATATATATATATATATATATATATATATATATATATATATATATATATATATATATATCAACCATACAAGTCCTTTTTTTAATAATGCCTCATGAAATATCTTTCTATTAGTGTTGTTATTCATATTAAATGTTATATCCTGGAATTTATTATTTGAATCATTTAAATTATATCAATATATATGATTTATGAATGTATATTGATATATATATAAAGTAATGTTATATTTTGAAGCATGTTATATATATATATATATATATATATATATATATATATATATATATATATATATATATATTCTGTAGTGATATTAAATAAATTAACAAAAAAATACATTATTTTCTTCTTTTTTTAATGATTTTTTTTTTTTTAAATGTGGAGGGCCGAACCCCCACACCTACACATTCAAACAAAAACAAACCAAACGGTGGGGGTCGAACCCCCTCCCCCCCTCGCATTATCTCCTTGGGCGCCGTTGCCCCCACACGCCACCCTCCTCGCCACGACCCCCACCCCCGCGCCACCGCCCACGGGCCTTCCCGCCCCCTCCTCACCGCATCTGCTGGCGGCGCAAGACCCACAACCGCCCTTCCCGCGTCATCCCCGACCCGACCCCTCCACACCGACGCCCGTCCACCGTCTGCGCCTATACAAAGACCACCCTCCCATGCTGCGCGCCTTCTACCTCCTTCACTCCCGTGGCGGCGATTTTCTCGCATCCCCACCCCCCATACAAACAAACAAAAATACATACATAAATACATATATCCATTCCAAAAACAAAGAAGAAAATAATGGTGAGATATGGCTAACACCAAAGGGGAAAAACATAAGGAATTTTCAAGCTTCCATGGCCTGTCCTCTACCTGCAAATAACAAACAATGCAAATGAGAGCAAATAACATGGAAATGAAAAGGAAAGAATGAGATAAAAGGGTTTTAGGTCAAAATTAGATCTAGGGTTGAGATTGGTTAGATCCTAGGGCTCAAATAAGACCCTACATACTTTAGGAAGGAGAAATATTGGGAAATGGTAAATAAATTTTAAACAAAAGGAGTGTGAAGAGGGTGAATAAAATAGAAGGGGTGTAGTTTTGCTAATTATGGTCCTAGTAAATTTAAAAGATAAGTAAATAGTCAAAGACGGGATTAGACTGGTAACTAATTAAATTAGAATAAAATTAGTTGTTATCAAGAATGGGATTAGTGGTGGAATAGTACTAATTAACCCCTTTGTTCTTTAAAAAAAAAAAATTACCCCAAATTTTTAGAAACTTCTGGTTTGGTTCGTTGTCCCAGAATGGGCACGACACCAAGGGACATTTAATGTGGTCACCTACCTAATATAGATTGCTCCATAAAGTGTAAAATGAGGCTCCACCCAAAAACCAAAAAAATTAACAGACTTAATTAGCAACTGTATCAATCCAACCATGAATGTTAACGATTTTGTTTGTTTATTTCAGGGGGCTTGTTATCAGAACAAGAAATGTTGAGTACATGACATTTCTAACCTCTCTATTCAACACCCAAAATTCACTTGTCTAGTCTGGATATTCTATAAGCACCTTGGATATATTTTTAGCCATAAAAGTGTGGAAAATAAGCCCAAGCTGAGGTGGTTCTATGTCAATGGAGCATAAGGGGTTTCCAAACCAAGCAAGAATATGGTCTAAGAGCCAATACGAGCCCAAAAAAAGACAAGGACGAGGAAAAGAAAGCCCAAATAACAACCTTCAAGCTACTAGAATGTGCAGATAACACTACAAATGATTAGCACGCTAGAAACTCAGATTTTGATGGAAAATAGCAATGATAACATACATAAAATCATACTAATATTATTTGCTAAAAACCCATATTCCCACGTCCAAGAACAAGTTGGTCAAATATGTAGCTAAGGGAAAAAGAGTTGCTCATCAGGGAAAGCAAAATTTACAAGACATAAATTAATCCACTCAAAGATTTACAAAACGTAAATCGAGAATAAGTTCCAAAGATGGTGAGCCAAATGCAAGGATTTGTAAGCGGATTCTTCAAAATGTTTGCTTCAGTTGCTATTTTGTCAAACAGTAGGTGACACAAATCCACCGGGAGGGGGACCTATAGCGAGATCAAGCATGGACAACAAGCGGCAGACAAAGGAAAAGCCAAATTTTACAGGGGTGCCATCGAAGAGCATTAATACGGGCCTTCAACAAGCCAAAGAAGTCCACAATTTCAAAAGCCATAACACACAAGTTCCATCACAGAATTTTGTCAAACAATTCACATTCCGTCTATAGCCACTACCACATTTCCGTGAAATATAGGTATTAGAAATTAATTGGTACATCTATTTTAACATTTTGCATGGTTGTAAGCCTGGTTGTATTTTGAAGTGCTTGCATCTCCAGCTTTTATTTTTCCTATATGGTCAGGTTGTATTGGGGTTATTCAAACAAAAGTTTGGAAGCAGGAAAATGCACCATGCAGTGTGAGTAATATGTGATAGACACCATTTTACTCATTTTCACGGCTTATTAGCTTATAGCTATCATATCCAAAATAGTTGGAATATGGAGTGTAATTTGGGTGCGATAAATTTCAAGCAACGCCTCACAAACTGGCTTGGAGAAATTGCAGAAAGCATACGCATAAATGTGAGTTACCTAAATCTCACACGCTTGCTGTGGTAATTTTTATTAAACCCATAATTTAAGTTTTTTATTGTTTACTTCTTAGTTTGATTTTGGGTTTTTTGATTTTTTGGTATTGAGAGTGTTTATTACTTTGTTTATTTTTTTGAGGTTTTCTGTTATTGAGAGAGGCATACACCACGACTGAAAAAGGACGCATATTTTAACAATTTCAAGCATTCTCGAGATTGTGCATGCAGAGTTCCAGGTAAGGATGTGAGTCCTTGCCTAAGTTATGAAGCTTTCCAACGTTTAAACAAAATCATCAAACTTTGTGTTTTTAATACGTTGTCAAGCGTGGTGGGAACCAGTGAGTGATACCAAGAACCGACAGTAAATAAAAACAAAAACTACAAAGCAGCAAACAAAAATACGCTTTCTAGAAGGGAAAATAGAGTCCAAGATAAACTTGTGCACTAGTGGGGACGCGTTGCACAGAAGGTTGGAAGCAGGGGCGGCACAAGTAACTCGATAGCAGATAAAAAGAAGACACCGAATACAAAAACAAAGAGTAGATTTAAAGTTTGTAGGGACCGACAGGGAGAGGTGGGGCGAAGGCGACCACAAGAGCAATGCACCGAATAACACATGGTCACTCGGCAACAGGAGGTGAAGCAGAGGGGACGATGACAAGCACCTCAAGCTCGTGAGCGTCGTCATTGGAGACCAAGTGCAGGATAGCCACGCCTCCGGCGTAATAATCAAGTCTTTAAGAACGGGAAAGTCTTCCACACAACTTCCGTGGTGTATCTAGTTGACCCTAGACGAGAATAGCAAACTTTTATCAAATCATTTGCTCTTATTGTCAACCTTGTATTGGAGAAATGGAGAATTCGGCCAAACAAGGTTATGTGAATATGATGTCTATAAGCAACTAATCAAGGAGGCCAAATCAGCTTTTGGGTGGTATTCATGTTTGACAACTAATGACATTTGTATCACAACTAAAGTGGGTACTAGAAAAAATCACATCACCAAGTGTCATATAAGACAGGGTTTGGAGATAGCAAAAAGACGAGAATTTAAATAGAGACAGAGACATTGGTATGGATCAAACATGGACACCACTTATACACAAACTCAAGACAACAGTCATCGCCCAATCTTTGGATGCATTGCATTGATTAATCATTTTTTAGTGATGATTAGTTATTAATTTTTGGGTATGTAGGAACTAACATTAGGTGCATCTAATTTTTGCTTTTATGCCTACCTCAAATTTAGCATTATAACACATGCAAATATAACAAATCAAACCCAATTAAATGCTCAATCAAGCATATAAGAAGATAGACGGCTCCTTTTTGTAGAATCTTGTTGCGGGCCTATCATCTCTATCTATCTTTTGTCCGCGCCAACAAATGAATGTCTACCCATGTTTACCTACTAAATTCGGGTCCAAAAATAACAATCTCAAGACCATGCAGAAGTTCTTGGTCAAGGCTTATATACCACTATTGGGTCTTGGTCACATGTTTTCGATTTTTCATCTCCTCTCTTGAATTCACATGCTTCAACTCTTGCTCTCCGAAATAGGTAGATCTGCACGATTGAAATTTATTAGGGTTTGGTTTGGGGTCTACATAGGTAAGGTTAGTGTTGAGCGTTCGATTTATCAAACCTCGAGTATTCACAAAATTGCAGGCAATAAATAGAAAATGTGTAGTGTTAGACAATGCAAATGAAGTGCTCCAAGAGTGCTCTCAATAGAATGATTGATAAGTACTTAATAAGTGCTTGATAATCAAATGAACCCAATCACTTGTCCATATATAGATAACTAAATTCAAACTCACAAATATTGCAAGTCAATAAATAGAAAATGCATAGCATTAGACAAAGCCAACGAAGTGCTCCAAGAGTGCTCTCAATAGAATGTTTGATAAGTCTTGAATAAGTGTTGTATGATCAAATGAACCTAATTACTTATACGTATATAGATAACTAAATTCAAACTCACAAATATTGCAAGTCAATAAATAGAAAATGCATAACATTAGACAAAGCCAACGAAGTGCTCCAAGAGTGCTCTCAATAGAATGTTTGATAAGTCTTGAATAAGTGTTGTATGATCAAATGAACCTAATTACTTGTGTATATATATATATATATATATATATATATATACATTTCTATTTGTTGACTTGCAATTTTTGCATATATATATAAAATTGATAAGTACTTAATAAGTGCTTGATAATCAAATGAACCCAATCACTTGTCCATATATATATACGGACAAGTAATTAGGTTCATTTGATCATACAACACTTATTCATTACTTATCAAGCATTCTATTGAGAGCACTCTTGGAGCACTTCGTTGGCTTTGTCTAATGCTATGCATTTTATATATATATGCAAAAATTGCAAGTCAACAAATAGAAATTGCATGGCGTTAGACAATGCCAACAAAGTGCTCCAAGAGTGCTCTCAATATAATGCTTGATAAGTACTTCATAAGTGTTTGATTATGAAATGAACCTAATCACGGGTCCATAGATGACTAAATTCATTTTTTTGTAAAATTGACGCACATGACAAACTTCCAATGGCTGAAAAGGAAAAAGGTGAAAAAAACGAATATGCCAACCCTATTTTAAGGGTGGCATATAATTGTGCCAAGACCGTGCAAACAGTCCTCACATATGTCAAGAGTGTATAGACCTTCCTTCCTAACACCAGGTCAGGGAAACCATGAGGCAAATGTGGGGATTGTATGGGGATGCACAAAAGAGGTTTCAAGCTCTTTGAGTCACCATAACAGTTCAATAGTGCCATATTTGAGCTATTCACCCATACATAAACAAATGTGCATAACATGTACTTAATAATGCAAAATAAACATCAACGGGCCTTTTTTTAGTGTCTACAATATCCATAAGAGAACTTTCAATTAATGCAAGGACAAAAAGCATGATAGGTCCCACCTCATGTAATTCTAACAGAGTTCTCTATATGGAGCTCTGGATCTGTAATTTTTCACCATTCTCATCCCGCATTTTCACATAGTTTTCATCCAAAAACCAATTTTTTCTCTATTGTTATGGAGGATGAAAACTTCAAATCTTTAATAATACAAAATTACAAATGGTTCACATACATAATCTGCTCTCTATTCTTGCGCGATATTCTGTTTTCATGCATTTACAGTTTAACTCTGCAATGTTATTTATGTGCAATTGCTAATAAAAGTCGTTTCTCCTTATAAGCCATCCAAGTTCCATCAACTTATAGTGTTGTTGCCCAGATAGTCCAGGGATCCAGAGCAGTTCTGGTCTGAAATTTGGGAATGAAAATGGTTTTACATCCTACACTTCAAAAGAGTGTGTTTTGAATGGGCATTCTGTCTTATGGCAAACAATTATTGTAGGTTAGGTGTCATCCTTGAATATTTTTTTGGGAATGGAAGTTCCTAGAGTTGATAAGGGTGTGTTTTCAATGGGCATTCTTATGGCAAAATTTTATTGTAGGTGCCATCCTAGAAATAAATTGGGAATGGAAATGGTCTTACTTCCTAGACTGGAAAAGAGTGTTTTGAATGGGCATTCCTATGGCAAAAAAAAATCTTGTATGTGTCATCCTAGAATAACTATTGGGAATGGATGTGGTCTTACTTCCTAGAACTGAAAAGAGAGTGTTTTGAAATGGCATTCTTATGTCAATAAAGTCTTGTAGGTGTCATCCTAAAATAAAAATGCAATGGGAGGTAAACATGGTAAAGTATACGGTAATCTTGAATCAATCAATCATATTTTCCTCAACAGCTCGCATTTTGTTTCGGAGTTATATCTTGGTTGTTTGGAAAAACAAACATGAATATCTAATGTAATGAAGTTTGAATCTCCTATTTGAAATATATGTAAAATCAAGGCACTCGCCCACTCCTAATAATAAAGGCATTTGTAGCAAATGTTTTGGCCGGTTTTTTCTATGGAATTTCTTTGGCAGATGTGGAAGACGAGAAATGAGCATGTTTTTAGGGCAAGGACATAACCCTTACTGACATCAACTTTGAAGTTTCCCTCCACTATGTTATGCAGGTTTCTGTAAAGCTTCAGTTTGATGAGGACAAGATTTGAAGCCTGACTCGTGGACAATGAGAAAACAACCAAACAGTCTTGTGCCTAGCAGCCTAATAATAGGCCATAAAGGGACCAGTGACGTAATAGAATATAAAAAAGAAAGCCAACAGGTGTATCATGGAATCAAGAAACAATTAGTAAACCAATTCACCCTTCTCAGGAAGGCTTCTTCACTATGGGACCATGAAGAACCTCAAATGGAAATACCAGGACCAAGCAGAAGCTTAGGAGTGTGTAGGTCACCTGTTTGTATCTCATCCTCCAAAGATGCTAAGGCTGCTGAAGAAAAAATGAGTGTCTTGAATTTATTTTCAGTTTCTTGTTGGTGGCATTAGTGTTTGTCATTTGCAACTATATTCTGATCAGTCCAGTATGCTAAATTGTGTAACTTCGTTACCAGATCTACAGGTGGCATTTTGTTTTCACAAACTTGGATATTTGGTATATTAGTGGTCTAGAAATGTATGTTTATTGGGTATCTTCTTGGTGGCAGTCTTGAGGATGGTCTGAGTATAGAAGCTAAACAGTGATAGAGGTTATTATAAACTTATTTTGTCAACCAGATGACAGTTGCGATGCCTACTGGCTCTAATTTGAGGTCCATTTTGCTTCTGCAATGGTAGTTGTACATATGCATCACTCAATTTTAAATAAGACTATGGAATGTGTACGTGTAAAAGAGTAGTGTCCTTTAAAAACCAACTTATACTAGATGACTGCCACCTATGAATCGTAGTTTTAATTATAACTAAAACACTAAGCACTTCACTCAAATGAAATGTTATGTTAATCTAACACAACATACAATCCGTGAGACCAATCAAAACCCATGGAGCGAGAAGAGGCAGGGGTATAGTGGCTGCTCACCACAATCATAACCTTGTTCGCTGCAGGATGAAGCATGAAGGTGTACATATCCGGAGTAGAACTCGTGACCTTGGCGAGATAATGAAGGAGATATAACCCATTCCCTGATATCAAGAAAAATGAAGTCCAATAATATAAGCACATACCAACGAAAATGATCATCATGGGCAGATAAATACTGTGACAACAATGGTGGAGTCGGATATATGATCAATATCCGGAAAGAAACCAAGTAATATGTTCACAAATAAAAAGCAAATAGCCAAAAAGTTATGAAGGCAAATCAAAAGCAATGTTCAAGTAGTCGCAGACTTGCACATTTAAAAAAATGCCCATAGCATATTTTACCTTAAAATCAAGATTTAATCCTTATTACATTACAGCTCAGCCAGTTAAGCAATACTCTCCACATGTGTGCCAGAATCAAATATGTGTTTACCCCAAATATTGCTATTTCATGTATCATAATATATTTAGCATTCTCCTTCCAGGGTATCATCATCAACAAGGTGACTTAAGTCAACTTTTGGCTTTTTAGGCTGAGAACCAACAAGCACTGTGGTTTCTTCTTCTTCTATTTCTCTTTGGCCACTTTTCTCAGCTTCTTGATCCTTCTGCAGAACACCTGGCATTCCTTCGATCTCCATTGAGGGATCCTCTGGTTTGCCTTCTGTATCATTACTTGTAGAAGCTCCCTGTGACCTGTTATTTTGTGATCCTTTGTGACCTTTCAACACTTCTCCAGATGTCAAAACCAAACGAACTTGGTCATCTTTGGCAAGATCTATAGGTTTCTTTCTAGCCTTGGTCTCTGCACTCAAACTAGCACCCTTGTGTATTAACAACTTCACAAGCTCTACATGACCTCCTGAACAGCATAATGAAGTGCTGACATGCCCTTGCGTGTGCAAGCATTAACAGAAGCTCCTGATCTCAAGAGAATCCGAACAATTTCCAAATGCCCCTTCTGGGAAGCAAAATGAATGGCTGCCATGGCATCAACTGCAGCTGCTCTAACATCAGCTTTAAGTTCGCAAAGGAATTGTACCACCATTGTCTGACCTGACCAAGCTGCTAAATGTAACCTCCACCATATTAAGGAAGAAAAATCATTGAATTCATGGACAGTGAAAATAGATGACTCCCTATGCCAGACAAATATGATGTGTAAGTACAGAACACAAGAATAATTTTGAACTCCCTTATGAAATAAAACATCTACAATGACTTGCAAAATAAAAGGATTTGGAAAATCTCTTGGAGAACAAGGACTGAGAAACCAATGGGCTAGCTGAAGCCTGCCCTCTTATGTTCTGGTGCTAGTAAATGAAAATTCAAAATATAAACACTAGATTCTCTAGATATTTTTGTAAACCAAATTTGGTCTGCCTCGCATTTTAGTAGGAGTGGTGAAATAGCAACATATGTAAAATCCTCAAAAGGTCGAAATACTAAAATGAAAATTCAAATATACAACATCTGAATTTTTTTGTCCCTGAAAACGGGATTAGTGTTAGTCAAACCCCTAAGAGGGCTCACTTTAAGCTTAACTTTGAAGAGGCATCTAAAGGCAGAGAAGGAAAAATTAAATGGTTCTATTTGGCAGATATCCACAAGGCAATAAATAATATTGGTAAAAAACAAGCTTTGTTAAATGGGCTCAAAATAATTGCCAGAAGAGGTACAAAGAGAAATCCGGAATTCATAGGAGATTTGCTGTAATCGTGATTCGTGAATAAGACTAATACTCATTTGACTGGTTTTGAGGACAATACTTTAAAATGTTGTTTTTGAAAAGCTAATAAAGTTGTAATAAGGCCTTCGAAGGTGCTGATGTCTGTGTGCTCACAATCATATCTTACACTAAATATCTAGTCATGATCTTGATTTAGACCTAGCTTAGTGATATGCCCTGAGAAATAGGTATGGCTGTAGCTTTAACCTCATATCTGAGTCTTGGTCTGAGTTGGACCCTAGAGCTTTCAATGGCCGAGAAAGCTGGAAAGCATCAGTCTCGCAGTACCCCATTGAAATGAAACAAGGAAAGAAATTACAAGTAGGTCAGGGGAGTGAAATGTACAAAGAGTTACCATAACTGATGGAGCCTGCTAAAACCAAAAATAAAATATCCAACCCTAAATTGACTTTAGAAAAACCCAGATTTCTAAACCCCCGGGGCATGCTAAAACGATAAGGGAACCAATTTGCTAAAAGAAAATTTAAGGGTAAAAATATGTGGCAAACCCCAGGCACCAAAACTGAAGCAAATTATGCAGACAAAATTGATAGCTATGTATTGTAAAGACGTAAAATAGTTGGAAGGAAATTTGGTAAAATAAAGAAATGGGGATACGGCGTTCGAGAATGGTTGTCGCGTGCGTTGATTAAGGATAGTGTTGAAGTGGGGTTGGAGGCGTAGAATGATCGAAGGAAGTCCAGATCACCGTTCCTTGCAGCAGCATGAAGAAGACCAACACCCTGCCCTTTCTTCTGCCTTCCCTCCATCGAAGAATTCTACAACTAAATGACGAGGATTCTACAGACATTCAATGATTCTTCAAACATATATCTCCCCTAGGGATTTTAGTCATTTATGCCTAACCAAAAAGGAATGAAATAGAAGTTATCTTCCAACATTAACTATTCAATATAAGAATAATGCATTAATACTTGTAACTAATATACACGATACAATACAAGTTTGTAAATACATGGGATTGGGTGCACTTAGTTTATTACATAGGATTATGGACTAATGGGTAACTGGATGATGGAATACGCACGGAGATTTGGACCTTAAAGTGCTTTGCACTGGAATTGTGACGAAGATGCTCTCGAGAAGGATTGCAGTGAGGGGCACGAACGTATGTACGATGTTGACCTCTTTGTATGGTCTTGACCTTGCTCAAAACTGTGACCTACAACTTTTTAGGTCTATCACTTATCAAAATCTCTGTCACTCTTTGTCGGTCACTTGTCTGTCACACTGCGAGGGCCTTGAATGCTTTGATCAATCTTTCAAACCTTAACCATGGATGAGAAGTCTTGCAAAACAAACATTAGTTGGGTTTGTGTGCACCTGATGCACCACCAATGTTGACACTACTCGAAGAGGCCTCAAACTACACATTATTCTCCACCTAACATGTGATATCTAGTTGTAGTGCAATCAAATTTGACATCCTTTGACAAAGCTTGACTTGAGTTTCTCTCTTGCCAATCTACTTGAGTGAGTGACTTTGAGTGCTTGCAAATGTGGGAAGCAAATTCCCTAGACCTAGTGGGAAGCTTCAGACTTGTAGATGGTGTTTCCCTAATGAATGTGCAGAGGTATTTGCGGAGTGTAGGGAGCTTTAGGTGCCTTTTGTGCTAGCTTTTGCAATATGAGTCCATAAGAGTACTAGGTTCTAAATGAGGTGGGTTTTACTTGCTTATATATGTTTCGAATGTGATTTAAGTTACAAAGGCCAACTGAGAAGGAGTAAATGACCCAAAGAATAATGTGCAAATCGAAAGTTTGGGATCAAAGTGAGCAAGGGAAAAAAACGTACACTAGGGTTAGGATCGTACATGTGTTTGCCCTGTTGTATGTTTTTACCTAAGAGGGCAATTTGAAGTGTGAATTTTGGAAGCTGACAAGTGGAGTTTCTAAATGGATTTTATGCATTCAATTCTCAGAAATTTTCAACATGAGTATGTATGATCAAGCAAGCTAGACAAGAGACCTAGAGATGTACCAGGATGAGAGTGGGTAAAGTTCACTTGTTTGAGCAAGAGAGCAATGTCAAGACTAGCAGTGTCAAAGAGGAGTGTCTACAAACATTTGATAATGATGGTTTTGACATATATCCCTTTACATATGACTTGTGCACACAAACCAATCCAAAAAAACATTATCCTATGTTGTCCTAAGGATTGTAATCCCTCATTCTACTATTTAAACATCTACAAGAACATATTTGTCGGTCAATATAACTAATATCTCCTATGTAGACCCTTCCATATCATCAAAAGAGATTTGTGTCCCACTAGATTGAATTTTCCAAAGTAGGGGGTGATCTTTCATGAGTTGGTATTTTCTTTTTATGTTAGTTGTTGGGAGTGTATAAGGGTTTAAAATTCGACTAGATATATGTTATATATATGTAATTCTAATGTATATGCCTAGTCTATATAAGACAAACTATAGAATATGTAATGCTCTTTAAGCATATATAGAATGTGAAGAGACTCTTTTGTCGAGGAAATGAAGAAGAAGGAATAGGTAACTCAACAATAGCCTCATATTGTATAAAATTATATATGCACATTACACATAAGGTTGATCTTGATTTGAATTGATCTTGAATCTAAAGTTTCATTCTAAGTTATTACTAAGTTATGGTTGAGTAATACATATTGTTTTTACCATTTTTAGATTTGATTAAGATTCGTACCTTACCAACAAGGAACAAAATAGAAGTTATAGTGGGTTATTTTGATTAATTAACTTCCAACATCACTCATTCAAGATCATAACAACGTATTGATACTTGCTGACAAATGTACATGATGTAATACAAGTTCATAAACACATGGGATTGAGTGCACTTAGTTGATTACTGATGAGTATGGGACTGATTCGGGTGATTGAATGATGGAACAGGGAGATCTAGGATTGAAATTGCTTCACAACTAGAACTGTGTCCTAAAGGTCCTCCCGAGTAGGATTGTACAATAGGGGTAGGAACGTGTGTATAATCTGGACATATTTATACGATCTTGACTATGCTCAAAACTAGGATTTGTAACTTTTTGGGTTTGTCACTTGTTTAAATCTCTTTGCCACCCTTTACCTAAGTTATTGTCTTACACTATGGGGGCATATGAATGCTCTGCTCAATCTTTCAAACCCTAACCATGGATGAGAAGTCCTACTGAAACATACATTATTTGGGTTGTGGGCACCTTTGACGCACCCAAAATTGCAGTGCTATATTGTTGGAATGGTAAAATCCCTAATGATGATAAATTTCATTTCCAAAATAAATGATGAATCCAAGTTCCATTTCTTTGCTTTATGCTTACCCATGTGACTTGGTTTCCTTAAATTCTTACTTTCCTAGCCTTACATGCTATGCGCAAACACTTTTCAGCCCCCTTTCCTTAGTGTTTTACCTTTAAGTTACATAACTATCGCAGTGGTTGTGTAACCACCCCAGTGGTTACGTAATCATTGGTTTGCCTTGAGCGGTGATTGTGTAACTACCAGTTTGTGCAAACCGGCAGTTCCATGTGCTTAAATCCGAGACTTAAACAATGTTTTATGTAAGCGTGTTGTTTGCTTCCAAGTCATTTTCTTGCACATTTCTTGACCAAATCAATTGTTTTTGAGCTTGATAGATGCGTATGAAATTCTTCTTCTTTACTTACTATTCTTAGTAAGTTGACTGCCCCTCCTTTGAGTGATCTGGCACTTCTTGGTTCTAAGTGTGTTGGACCATTTCCTACCAACTTTATATAAAAACCAAGCTTTTTCTCAAGCAGTGGTTGGAGTCTCTTGAATTGGAATTACATTGTTACTCTGTTGAAATCTTGCCAAGAAGCACACAAGAAAACTCAGAGCCTTTGCCTTGTTACTTCCTTGCATGCATTACTACCAGACTACATGCAACCAACTTGCTCAACACTTCTGCAACTTCTTCTACATACCAACCAACACAACTCCCTGGACTACATTGGATTCATTATTAGAAAAGAAGTGAGGGGATAAAGAAAAGCACATCCAGCACTAGTTATTGTCACAGTTCTACATTTCCAGGTTGGGGTGTAATTCAAAATTTTAAATCTTCCTTTTAATTTAGATAATTCATAATCAACTCAAAAGCTTGTTTTAAGAAAGGTAGAATTTACAAGTTAGTTTTATTGCTTGTAAGTAGTTTCCATTGAAAACTCCTTCTCAGCTTATCCCTATGGATTTTCTTGGGAAAGATTTGGAGGAAGTTCTTGTGCATAGAGCTTTTCATTTCTTCACTGTCAAATTACATATAGCTTTCCTTTTATTCATTAGTTAGATTTAAACGTGCATATGAGCAAAGCTTCTCTTGAAAGCTTCATCCCTTCTTATCCATGTGGATCTGTAAGGAAAGTAAGTTTGAAGAAGCTTTTGTGTCTATGCATCTTGTTGAATTTCTTCACATTAAAAGCTTTTGTAGAATTTTAGTGTTTTACTGGGGAAGTTTCAAGGGAAGAAATTGCTTTTGAGAATATTTTACTTCTTCCTGTGATTCTGAGGTAAAGCCAACATAGGAAATATAATCCAGATTTACAAATTAGAAGAAATCCATGGTTTAAACTAGATTAGATTTAATTAATCTGCAATGCAGAGGAATATCCACATATGGCTATTTCATTGTTAATTTTGTTTTATTTTAACATAGAAGTATTTTTCATTTAATTAGAAGCAATTTCCATTTCTCTGTAGCTTTTGTTTATTTATTTCTAGTAAACCAGAAAAATCCCAAAAACATAGATTAAAGTAATTAGATTAGTTTATTTGTTTTATTTCCTTTCATTCAAAAGATTCTAGAAAATACAAAAACAAGTAGATTAGATTGTTTGCATTTCTTTAATTAATTAGTTGCACACATATTTAATTAAATTAAAGGAGAGTAATCAAGGTTTGTTAATTTGAATTTGTTTGCATTGATTTTTTAAAATAAGAATTTAGATTTAATTAGATTGGAATTAACACAATCTCCTGCGTTTCCTTAATGTCTTAGGTGATCTGAACCTAGCATTAGCCCCTTTTGGTTTCTTTACATGCTTTGTTTATTTTCGTAGATTCCTTGTTTCATGCCCACATGACCATCCAGGCCCAAGACAACCAAGGAAAAGAGTTTGTGATCCAACCGTACTGCAACCGATTATCGACACATGATTAACTGATATTGACCAAGGCCTTAGACAACTCATCTTTCAGACAACTCATCTTTCAAACTACCCCATCCTACCTACCTTCATCATATAATTTATTTCTTTGAACAACGAGGTAACCACTATCGAAGAGTTTCGGGAAAACCATCCTGGTAGGGATTAGAATTGTCCTTATTCCATTGTTCATCATATATTCATGACCCTCTTCGGAGAGGAATTCATAGACAACGAATGATAGTTTCCCCACATTCCATGACCTTGTAGGGTCTTATTCGATTCCACTGATATCGACCGTGACTTATGTGTGGCATTTGTTATCCTTGATCGTACCATTATACCTAAGCAAGTTAGACAAGAATTCATTTCCCTTAATGAACAAATACCCATTATTCCTGTTAATGACATTTGTTTACCTTGATTTTCCCTGTAGCCATTTTCACTTATTCCATTTATCCCACCTATTCCTATTTATACATTCCATAGCCATCTATCCATTTCATTTCGGTTGTCTTAGCATGACCTCGGGAGGTCGAGTGCGTCTAAGAGTCACGTGTTGATTATAAGGCATACAAGCACCCCTATGCACCATCAATTTTGGCCCTACTCCAAAAAGGCCTCAAATCATATCTCATTATCTACCTAGCATGTGAAATCTAGTTGTAGTATAATCATATTTGACATCATTCCTTTGACAAAGCTTGAATCAAGTTTCTCTCTTGCAAATCTATTTGAGTGAGTGAATTTGAGTGATTGTAATTATGGGAAGTAATCCCTAGACCTAGTGGGAAGCTTCAAACTTATAGATGGTGCTGCCCTAATGAATGTGCAAAGGTATTTTTGGAGTATAGGGAGCTTTGGGTGTCTTTTGTGCTAGCTTTTTTAATAGGAGTCCATAAGAGTGCTATGTACTAAATGATGTGATTGTGTGTGTGTGTGTGTGTGTTTGAAGGTGATTTAAGTTACAAAGGTTGACCGAGAAGGAGTAAATGACCCAAAGAATAATGTTCAACTGAAAGTTAGAGACAAAAGTGAATAAGTGAAAAATTGTACTCTAGGGTCAAGAAAGTATGGATGTTCTTTCCCTTGTTGTGCGTGTTTTACCCTAGAGGGGAAATCTAAAGTGTGAAGTTTGGAAGCTAACAAGTGGATTTTCTAAATGGATTTTATGCATTCAATTATTAAAAACTATCAATAGATGAGTGTGTATGATCAAACAAGCTAGAAAAGAGACCTAGAGATGCACCAGATGAGAGTGGGTAAAGTGCACTTGTTTGATAAAGAGAACAATTGAAGAATAGCAATGTTAGATATTAGGATTACCAAATTTTAGTTTCTACATTTTCTCTCCCTTTAAGTATGAAATTAAATTACATGCTTAAAGGAAAAGATACATAAGTGTGTAGACACACTTTATCTTTTTGATATTTATTTTGTAAGATACCGATGTTTGGTGTTGGCACACTCTATGATGAAACCTACAACACAAAGTGTAGTCAATGTCTATAATAAAGAATTAAAATTTAACTAAAATATAAATATGTAATGTAAATGAAATATGAAATTATAAATAGTGAAATAAAGAGATGTAAAATGTGGAAGGAATACACCTATTTGTTTTGTGTAGGGAAGATTTTCTCATCATTATCTTTAGATATTTGAATTGTTGAATTTTGTTGAATAATTGGGGGTGATCAATCCTTGATTGTGCTAAGGAAATGTTAAAGTATTGGGTGCATGAAACCCAACACATAAATGTCGAAGAGAGAGAAGAAGAATGAGGATCTAAATCACCCTATGAAGGAATAATATTGTGTATCAAAGTCATTCAACAACTCTAATATCTTCCCCTTTATGTGTAAGAGGAGATGAATTATTACCTATGAAGAACTCAGTTGCTTTGATACCTTCCATGACCCCATGAACCACACCACTGCAAGCAGATCCAGGCCCAATTTTGTAACTTAGGAAATAAAGTAAAAGAGAGAATAAATTATCCCCATACTTTTCCCATATGCCACACAACTAAGTAAAAAATGAATAGAGGTGAAATGTGTTGAAATGTAGCTGGGAAAAAGGAGACTCATGCCCCTAATATCCCTAAAACTGAAATGAAATGGGCGAGTTTTGTGGAGGAGAAGGAATGAAAAACTTCATCCTCCCTAAAATTTATATGAACCAAGTTATCTAAGTATGAAATTGTGCTAAAAACATGTTCCTGTAGTTGAAAATATGAAACTACTGAGAAAGTTGTAATAACGCCCTTAGGGGGAAACCTATAGAAAGGGCTCAAGAACAATATTAACCATACTATATGTTTTTGACCTTATGTTTTTTTCTATATTTTAGTGTTTGATGTTGTTTTTGAGTACTTTTAATACATGTGTCTAAGCCTATAATTTTGTTTGTCTATTGTAGGTGTAGAATATACCGGATGAATGCCCCTCTTTTGAGGAATGTGTGATAAATAGTTTGAGCACGTGGATCAAAAGAATAGATGTGTAACCATGTCTAATAAGTTTGATAATCTGCATAGAAAACACATAAAGGGATGATGTGGTGGCCACCAAGAAGAACATGTACCTATAAAGAGGATGTGCATGGTGGAGACCATGGCATGCAACAAGAGAAACAATAGGACCGAGAATAATAATAGCAACAAGGTCAAAAAGAGAGCTAATATAAAAAATAATAGTAGTGCATAGGTAATAAAAATAAGTATAAAGATAGTAGTGAAAACAATGTCACACAAAAGGCTTAACACTGAAAACATGGGACACCCATAGTATCACAGACAATCAAGACCATTGGGCCTACAGACAAGAGATTTAATGTCACACAAGAAATTCGTGATGCCCCAAACATGGGACACCCATGGTGTCATAAGACAAATAAGGCCCTTGTGGCATAATCAGAGTGGAAAATAAGTAGCTACACACATAACTAGTAAGAATGTATATAAGACAAGAGTATCATAATGTGATGAAATGACATGAAAAGTGATATATAGGAGAAAAAATTGTCAATATTGCACAAGACACATGTGTTAGTCATGTTAGTTCAAAAGATAACAAATACACTATATATGTAATCAAGTTTAATGAGGAATTAAAAAGGAACTATAATGAAATGATAACACCTGTATTGTGTGGAGGGATGCCCTCATAAGAAGTATGTAAGGAGCCACACTTTATCTCCCATAATCATGTATCAATATGTATGTCCTACATCATTCTCAATATACCTCATGAATGCATGCGTGTAAAGAAGAAAAATGCTCTTGTATCATACTAGAAGGATAAATGACATGTATAATGTAAAGTGTTAACAATGCATCTTTGGAGAAATATGTCCTAATTTTTGAATATTTGAAACTATCTGAATGTTTTAAGTTTTCTGATTATATCGGTGTTTTCATATTTTCTAGTGCATAGTTATATAAAAGAAAGGGGACAACATGAAATATATCCCATGAGAACCTATTGAGGAGGTGAATCAACCGCCATAAATGATGGGTTACCATGCCTCAAATGTGCCAAAGAATGTGATTCAACTGTCAATAGAATGGTGGTAGTAATATGTGCCAAAGAGGGCTTAGGAGAAGAGCAATGTATACCAGTGCAATGAGAAAGATTTGATTTATGAGATCAATATATTGGACTATAAGAATGGACACTCAATGATTGGGGAGGAGATGTAGAGTGATGTTCTATACTAAAGGATCGATGAGGCATCCTATGAGAATGTAAGCCATTAGAGATAATATGTGTGGATGAAGGGCCAACTAGAGGGAAAGGAAGACTAGATTTATGTTAGTCAAAATGTGTAACCAAAGGACTAGAGCTATGTGAAGTGATGTGTGCAACCAAAACCTAGATATATGTGTATTAGGATTGGGGGTATACAATGTGGAAAATGTACTAAACATGCTAGGAGAAGGATGTAAAAGAGGGATACTAAATAATAACAACCTACTGATTATGAATGAACTTGATACACTGGTGAATAAATGATGGTATAGATTAAAGAGTATGTAACCAAGGAAGACCTAGACACAATATACCAAAGCTAAGAGAACTAGTAACCAAGAATGAAACTGGTGTGGTAGTAGGACCAACGGTAATAGGTAACATGATATGATGATAGTGAGGATCAAATTCATATGTAAGCTTCCATCCATAGATACAAAGATATTGAAGAAATGACCAGAACACACATTATCTTTGTTGTGCGGATCAACCAATACACCATGTATATGTACTTGATGAATAGAGACAGGAATAAACAATGTATCAGAAATAAATGTGTCATCTATATCAGATTCATTGAAAGTAATGCATGGTGTAGAAGGTGATATATGAGTAATAGTTCCAATCATAGCATCTAAGGGATGATCGTAAGAGGGCAGTGGTGGTACCACATGATAATAATTATGCTCTTAAAAATTAGTTATATCACTTGTATGCTTAGGGAGGGGATAAATGAATATTTTAATTCGAATTGTAATTTGTTGGCATAAAATGTTTAGCAAGTTCATCCCAATCAATGACATTAGAGTCAATAATATTCTAAATAAAATGATGAATATTTATGGATTTATCCGTAGAATGACCAATATATCAATGATAGTTGTAATAGGATTTGTCATCAAAAAGTCGGATGGTGGAGGGAGAGACACAAGATTGCACTCAAGTAATTGTTTTAAGAAAATATGAGGAACACATGGTAAACATGTAAAATGTTGTCATGTGGGTTGTAAATGTAGCTTAATAGGTTGATTAATAACATTAATAGTGTCTTTAAAAGAATCCTTAACATCATTAGTCTTTCCCTTAGATGTATATTTTCTTTGAAATTTTGCATAAAATGTATGAGTCCAAAGTGTTAGCAAATGATTAATGTAGGATATACTTTTCTTTATATTTTTTCAAATGGAATAAAACATCACCCCTTGGTGACTCATCTTGTTTACATGTACTAATTTTCATAGGAGTTACTATGATATATCTTACAAGTCGTTGTCACGCCCACATTTTACACACACAAATACAACACACAAAATACCAGGATAATTTTTTTGACTTACATGGCTTGATACATGACACCACATGGGATCACTCAAGTTAATATACAATACATTATAAATTTTCACAACCATGAACTCACATATATAACATGAAACACATGATGCACATCAAAGCCACATTTCCCAAAATGACAAAGTACAACAACGATCCCACTACAATATACACTTCGATAGGCACTTCCCACGATAAAGCATTTTTGTGGATACATATTTACTACAATCCTATTTTTATTAATTGACTATAATTATTTGAATAACACTTAACATGGGACCCTTCATTCCTCTTAAAAGTAGGCTACATATTTTTGTTTACATTTCACCTATAACGGTTCCATTAGAATATTACTCGTTTCCTTTATCACAATTAATTATATATCTCGACAGTCATTAGGAGAATTTAGAAACACATGATTTTACCAACACTTGTCTTGAGAATCCGTTTCTAAGAATCATGTTTTCTTGGGTCGACATTATACTTTCATTACAAGGAGGAAAAGTTCACATAAAGTAAAAGGAAGGCTATTAGGTCAAGAGTGGACCTATTCCGAGTTCTTTCAATAACATTGTTTAACACAAAGGCTACATTCTTTCCATATTCAAGTTATTATAACCTTCTATGTAAGTTAACTAATTAATTTTAATCATTCGTGATTCACAATCCATTTTCTTTAATTAGGAATCTGTATTTTTACAATCATGTTGCACATAAAAGGGTACAATACACTTGTGTTCCCTTTATAGAGATTTTTCTTTGAATTTAAGTGAAAAACTTCACATTTCAATCTAATTTTGTTTCATCATTTTAAGGATTTATTCTTGATATTTACAGAAACTACATGTTTCGCCATTAATTCTACTCCTTGAGTGGTCTTATGTTCCATGTATTCCCATATACGCCAAGGATTCTACTAACTTTTACAAGTCAAACTATAGTGCAATGTTATTAACTCACAAGACCTTAGAAACAACCCAAAGTATTCCATTCTCAAGGCTTCGCGTTCATTATTTCATTAGCATCATTATTTAACCACATTTATGCATACAAAGTTGTGTTCAAGCCTCAGAGTTGGTTTCCTAATTTCATTGGTTATTTTATCACCTATGTAGCTCCCCTATATTGCATTCATTTTATGATCACATTAGGCATTTTTTTGGTTTCACATCGCTCAAGGGCATACAATTTTCGTAGTGATCATTACAAAGTTTATTCTTGTTTACCCTTGTTTTAACTACATTTACATGGTTACTTTGGTCAAGAATTGACATCGATTAAAACAAATGAATTCATATGCTACTTAACTCTACACTTACGGATTCCCATCTCCAGGAGTGTGATTCCTTTCATAAGATTCATTTTATTTTCCTTAGGAAACTCAAAAGTTACACACGTATTACAAGTGGGACATTCAATAAAAAATTTATGTTCAAAATCCTTCTAAAGAAATATTTACAATATTTGGTAACCATACATCATAGCTCCTTTGACCATTAACATCATGAGAGGTCACATGATCTATTACATTCATTAGAGCTCAAGGGTTCTACACCCTACTATGAGGAAAAATTAGAGTTATCAAATGTCTTTAACTTGCAAAGCCTCCGTGCCACTTGAGGTATTCCAAAACTACATGCCCAGGTAACATTGTTATCTATGGGGATTAATGAGTTTGATGCATTAGTTTAATGCATAGGTAAGATGATGCTTAGAATCCCCTTACCTCAGTTAGGTCCCTCAATGAGATAAGACATAAGAAAAAACACCCCAAACTATCCCCACAAGGATTAGGTTACACACTAAAGTGTTAAGAACAATTACAAACCTAAGCATTACAACTTACCCATGAGATGGTCAGATTTATGACCCTTAGAAAATATGGTCATTCTCACCCCATGTATGATAGGGTACTCTTAATAGCCATTTCCTCACACAAGGTTATTTAAATTTAGGTAATGGTACTTGTAGGACTTGTCTTAGATGTAAAACAAGAAGGCGATTAATGAGATTAGAGTATTTTCTTAACATGATATGAGTTTTACACATTGGACAAGGATCGAATTGGAGGAGAGAGTATGATAGGGATCATAAAGTCATTTTTATTTCGATATTTTAGATGAAATGAGATTCTACCTAGCATTGTGGGTGTTAGGGAGATATAACAATAATTAACATAGTAAGATTATTTTAATATCTTTATAACATATGTACAACATTGAGTATAACTTCACATCCATTTCGACACTATAAAATATAGCCACATTGATATTTCCTTTTCAAAATATACATAAGAATCAATTCTTCAAACAACACTGCATATCATTATTCTAAGGTAATACACGTATTGCAAGATGAATATAACTTTTCAATGACAACTCATTAAATACAACATATCACATCTTGAATTTCCTCTTGTTCAAGTACCTACAACCAACACAAGGTAATTCCTAGGACTATATGATAATCCCCTACACTCAAGCATAAAAACAACACATCCCTCATTTCAAGCAAACCGAATAGAAAGTAGAGAGAGAGGGAGAGTTTATTTCTTCACAATTCCACATTCTATTGCATTTTTTTAGAGAAGAGTAAGGAGGAGAGAGAAAGCCTAGAATTCATTCTCTTTTCTATTCATCATATCATAACCACATACATTATCCAATTTTCATTTTGTTTCAAACCCGTATACATTTTCAAAATCAGTCAAATTTTCATAGTTACTTCTAGAGAGAGAAAAGGGGAAGAGAGAGAAGGTCTAGAATTCATTTTATTTTCTATTCACCGTATCATAACCACATACATCTCATATATAATTTTATTTTTGTTTCCAACCCATAAAAATTTATAACTCATTTACATTTTTAAAACCAGTCAAAATTTCATAGTTACTTCTAGAGAGAGAAAAGGGAGGAGAGAGAAACATCATAATTTACAAAAACCATTCATATGAAAATTTGATCAATTTATACTTTATAAAGTATAGAAATGATATCTACAAGATTCCATGGTTAAGAGTCAAACGGGGCCCTTAAAAGGTGTGTTTAGTTAAGGTTGCAATTTTGGTGAAAGTTGGCCAAAACATCTAAAGTGCTTAAAAATTGGGCCTTGAAAACACTCGTTTTAAGTTCAAACATGAAGTTTGATGATTCCTAATTACTCCCCATATACATAGAATTCATCATGTTTGATAGAATTTGATTACGATGAGCAAAGCTCAAGTTACAAGGGAAACTCTGGGGCTTGTTATTGTAATTGTGGCATCAACTCTTGTCGCATAACAACTAGTGGGCCCCAAAACCTCTTGTGAAACTAGTATTTGAAATAGTTTTCATTGAAATGAAGGTTGGTTACAATTCTCTTATTGGCAGCCTAGAGGTAGGTGGCAGTGGTTTTTAGTTTCGCTTAAACTAAGCGGCAATCGTAAGCCTGAACTGATCACATTTTATTAAAAAGTGCACGTCACTACAGGTGAATGATAAGCTAAATGAGCCTTGCAAATTGACTTTTAAAGGTGGTTAATGAGTTCAAACAAATTGGTTAAGTTTATCCATGGTGTCCCATGTTACTGTGGTCATGCTAAGAGTTTCATATTTGTGGTACATTTGGGTGTGGCGCTCCATGTGCATGACTTTCAAGCTTGGAATTTTTTTATGTTTTGGTATTTTTGGTCGAGGTACAATTTTGTTATTTGTTGGAATTACATTTCCTACTTTTCAAAAATTAATTTCAAGAAGTGGAATTGATGAAAGTGAAATTTAGTGTAAGTGGAAAGGGGGAAACCCTCCCTTTTACACAAAACTCATGATTAGCGCATTCGATGAGACCGCATCAACTTCGGGCATTCCAACAATAGTTTCTAGGATTTCTCATGCTTCCTCGCTTTACATCACCAAAAAAATTGTGATCCAACCGAGTGCATGTCTCGGAGGCTTTTGATGGGAGAAGAAATAAATTGAATCCACCATAACTTTATCCATTAGTAGGTATCTCAATATATTTTCCCTAGGAACTATTAGACATAGAGTTTCCTTCCATATCATTCTCATCATTTTGTGACCGAGAGGGGGATTAAAGTAGAACATCTAATTTATCATCATATCAGAGCTGCCATGGCCAATCTTGGACAAATCCATTTCTCCGAAAGATGACAAATTGAAATAAAGAGACAATGTTTTCCCCAAACACATAACATTGTACCAAGAACACCCCTGTTCACACAACTTTGTGTGGATGAAAAATGGATTGGCTAAAAACTCGTTTGAATCATCCCGAAAACTATCTCACTCCTCTTTGTTAGAAGCCGCACTAGAAACTTGTGAATAAACACCCATTCCAGCAGAACTTAGGAGAGATGGATCTGTATCCGCTTCAAGCATATCATCCTGTTAGCAGAAGTCTCTAAAGATTGATATCATGAAGGCTCTTGGTTACTAGCAAAACGACATGGCACATGGATGCAAGGAAAATACCAAGATAGAAAGTGTCTGAATACCCATCATCTCATGATCCAACTCAGCTAATAAAGACTCTCTACTCAAAATAAAAACAGAATAATATCTATCAAGTCTCATCATCTCCACCAAAACAGAAGCACTTAATACTAAGCGAGTGTCAAGGAGAATGAAGCTCTCAAAATACATCCTAAGTTCAATTCCAACACTACAATGAATTATCATAGGTCTATTTTCCTTCGACTACACTATAAATGGTGGAAGCACACACTGGTGTAATCTTGTCAAAATAGTAAAGCTCATTTAAAAATGTTGAGTTCTGCACCGGGAGGGCCCAAAATGTCAATAACTATGAAGTTTGTATTATCTATCACTAGATTGAAAAGACGGTCTGGGTGAAAATCCTAGGATTCGGAGAGAAGATTGAGGGATCCATGAGGTAATTGTGATCTAGGGTTTGTGTCATTATCTTTGTCTCTATCTTTGTCTGGTGCCTCTAATATTTTTATTCCACCATGCTCTCTCTACACAAGGTACCAAAAGGCTTAGCCAATATTAATTTTGGTCCAACCGAGGAGGAAGTGGCACCGCCACCGCTAGCGGAGCTTGAATCTTCTATCATTTAGTTCCCTACATATGTTTCTCTTATTATATTGCTTCTTACTTATCGACTCCCACAATTACGGTCATCAAATTTTAAGGGGTTGATTTAACCCATGACATGACTGATTTTAGGATGGCTATGTGAGAGCTCCATTTAATAGAGTTTCCCACAACCTTTTGTTTATTTAATTATGAGAGTGTAGAACCCTATTTTACCATTGATGGTAAATCAAAGCTCTAACTCTTGCACTTGCCGCAACCATCTAATAGCTACTAAATTTACAACGTTAACTTGGTTTTCATTGTGGTTAACGCCTCTGGATCTCAAATAAAGTGATTGTATTATTATGTAAGGAAAATGCTATGTCTGAAATCTATTTAGGATGCTCATGCAATTTTATGGACTTCATATGCCCATCCTCCCAACCACCTACCATCTATTCTCCCGACACCAAATTACCTTCCTCTAACACACAATGTTTCTACTTTGTTTATCATTATTATTTTAAAACCATATATTTCATTTCATTTCATTTTTCACACCTATCAAAACAATTAATATATTAATTATTATTATTATTATTGTTATTATTATATATTTTAATATGAAAGATAACATTTATGAAGTCATTATTTCAATTATCGGCGTGGTTTGGTGGATGAGGCTTAGGGTTTGTTATGGTTTCACGAGGGTTCAAAATGCTAGACTCACATAAAACACTTATAAGAAATCGTTAACCAAACATGAGACTTAGAATTGGCTTGTCAACCAAGTATGTGAAAAGGTATTACTCCAGTGAGGTAAACACATTTGATCAACATTTAGCGTTAGCCTTGAGTACTTACAATTGCCGCTCGCAAAGGTTCCTATAGTGATACATACTACTCATTTGTCATTAAATGTGACACATCGTTCCATTGAAAGGGGTCTGAACCTCACCCACTAGGTGTAACAGTGGGGCATTACGATCATAGTGTGTCATAGCATGTCATAGTGTTTCATAGGAGTTACATTCCCTTTCTGGAGTGTAAATCCCCTTGCTATTTTGGGAATAATCTCATGGAGGAGTTACACAACACTCCTATAGGTACACTCCACTTGAGCTATTGAGAGGTTCCTAATTTTACAACATTCTTATTTCTATGAGTTAATTTCATATTTCATTACTTGTTATATCTTCTTGGATTCGTGTAACTACATGTGTGCAAGAATTCTTTATCAAATATTCTTGGAAGAAACTCTAATATGGTATCAAAGCATTATTGGTAAAATGTTATTATTCATTTTTTTAATTTGACAAGTTTATGTGTAAATTTTGTTCATTTCACTATTAAGGTTTTTCAAAATTTCTATGGTGCTTGAAAAATATCTCATTTTAGGTTTGTTTAAGGGTTTTCATGATTTTTTCTTGCCATTTGTGTGTATTTAGGGGTTTAGAGGTTATTTATCAAGTCAAAAACTCAACCTAGTGCTTTGGCTTTTTGGGACTTCAAAACATCTCAACACTTCAATACATTTTACAATATGTGGTCAAGCCTCCCAACGCATGTCAATTCCTAGTGTTTCATCTTTTCAGGATTTCAAAACATCTAAACACTTTGACACAAGTTACAAATTGTGGTCAAACCCATGACCCTCGATCAAAGCTCGGTGTTTTAGGTTTTTCAACATGTTTTACATGGTTCAAGTTTGGAAAAATGTCAAGTAGCTTTTGGGTTTTGACCCTCGTTGAACATATTTTGATATCCATGACTTGCTCAAGAAGTCCAAAACCACGATAGTCTATTTCAAGTTTCGGAGGTGATCAAAAAGTGCAAAACCAAACAACATGTGTGTGGACGTTAAATTTAAACGGGGGTTTCAAGGCTTGTTAATCAAGTATACAAATTTGATAGTATGTGACGGGTTTTAGAGTCTTGATCAAGGTGGTTTCATTTACTTGTCCATGATAATTCACTCTTCACCGCATCTACTTCCGATCCACAGTCTACTCCATGAGTATACTTTGCAAGATACATGGTGACTTTAGATAGTTGTAGCTTTGAGTGAGGCTTTCTAGTCCTACCTTATCTTCTTTGTCTATCTTTTGGGGGAGTTTTTACCACTAATTTTTCTCCTTTTACTCCAATTTGTAAGATTTACTATTTTACCATTGATGGTAAATCAAATCTCTAACTCTCGCTCTCGCCGCAACCATCTAATAACTACTAAATTTACAACTTTAACTTGGTTTTCGTGTGGTTAACGCCTCTAGATCTCAAATAAAGTGCTTGTATTATTATGTAAGAAAAATGCTATGTCTCGAAATCTATTTAGGATGCTCATGCACTTTTATGGACTTCACATTCCCACTTCAGTCCTCCCACCACCTACCATCTATTCTCCCGACACCAAATTACCTTCCTCTAACATGCAATGTCTCTACTTTTTTATCATTATTATTTTAAAACCATATATTTCATTTCGTTTACTTTTTCACACCTATCAAAACAATTAATATATTAATTATTATTATTGTTATTAGTATTAGTATTATTATTATTATATATTTAATACGAAAGATAATGATTATGAAGTCATTATTTCAATTATCGGTGTGGTTTGGTGAATGAGGCTTAGGGTCCGTTATGGTTTCACGAGGGTTCAAAATGCTAGACTCACGTAAAAGACTTGTAAGAAATCATTAACCGAACATGAGACTTAGAATTGGCTTGTCAACCAAGTATGTGAAAAGGTATTACTCCAGTGAGGAAAACACATTTGATCAACATTTAACATTATCCTTGAGTACTTACAATTACCACTCGTAAAGGTTCGTGATGATACATAATACTCATTTGTCATTAAATGTGACACATCGTTCCACCGAAAGGGATCTTGAATCTCACCCACTAGGTGCAACAGAGTGGGGCATTACATTCATAGTGTGTCATAGCATTTCATAGTGTTTCATAGGAGTTACATTCCCATTATGGAGTGTAAATCCCCTTCCTATTTTGGGAATATTCTCATGGAGGAGTTACACAACACTCCCATATGTACACTCCACTTGAGCTATTGAGAGGTTCCGATTTTACAACATTCTTCTTTTTATGAGTTAATTTCATATTGCATTACTTGTTAGATCTTCTTGGATTCATGTAACTACATGTGTGCAAGCATTCTTTATCAAATATTCTTGGAAGAAACTCCAATATGGTATCAAAGAATTATTGGTAAAATGCTATTATTCATTTTTTTAATTTGACAAGTTTATGTGTAATTTTTGTTCATTTCACTATTGAGGTTTTTCAAAATTTCTAGGGTTCTTCAAAAATATCTCATTTTAGGGGTTTTTAAGGGCTTTCATGATTTTTTCTTACCATTTGTGTGTATTTAGGGGTTTAGAGGTTATTTATCAAGTCAAAAACTTAACCCGAAGACTTTGGCTTTTGGGACTTCAAAACATCTCAACACTTTGATACATTTTACAATATGTGGTCAAACCTCCAAACCCATGTCAATTCCTAGTGTTTCATGTTTTCAAGATTTCAAAACATCTCAACACTTTGACACAATTTACAAATTGTGGTCAAACCCATGACCCTCGATCGAAGCTCGGTGTTTTAGGTTTTTCAACATGTTTTACATGGTTCGAGTTCGTAAAATCAAGCAATGACTTTTGGGTTTTGACCCTTATTGAACATATTTTGATATCCATGACTTTCTCAAGAAGTCCAAAACCCCGATAGTCTATTTCAAGTTTTCGGAGGTGATCAAAAAGTATAAAATCCGGGCAACATGTGTGTGGACGCAAAATTTAAATGGGGGTTTCAAGGCTTGTTAATCAAGTATAAAAATTTGATAGTGTGTGATGGGTTTTCAGAGTGTTGATCAAGGTGGTTTCATTCACTTGTCCATGATAATTCACTCTTCACTGCATCTACTTCTGATCCACAGTCACTCTAGGAGTATACTTTGCAAGATACACGGTGGCTTCAAATAGTTGTAGCTTTGAGCGAGGCTTTCTAGTCCTACATTATCTTCTTTGTCTAACTTTCGGGGGGTTCATACGATGGAAAAGTGACAAGTGAGCATGGGAATCTACAAGTAACTCTTCCTCACACCCAACCTCCCAAGATCGTGCCAAAACAGCCGGTGGGGATGGACTATACGTGGGATGCAGACAAGCTAGTTAGGAAATCTTATGTCTTCGACGCGCACTAATGGAATCTAAAAATCTGAGGCAAAGAAGGCCCTCCTAACCGAATCGGCACGATAGATCGGTCGGCGAGGATGACGCTCGAAGGCTAAAATCAATACCGAGCCTGCCGCGTGATCCGATATATATGTTGTGGGATACGGGAAAATGACCGGAATTATTTCGTGTATATCTCCGAGATAGGGTCATAGGATGGATGATGCATACGGTGGATTCTTCGATCAATTCTCCAGTCTAGTCTAGAAATCCTTAGCTTTGTTAGTTCTATGTCTAACAAGGATAACTGTGTGATAATGGTTGGTGGAAGTGGAGTGGATCTAAATACTAATGTGCGTAAGCCAGCATCAATGTTTGATTGACCTGTGGACTCGTTGGGTTGTGGGATTTGTGGATCACAACCGTAGATTCATGGTTGTTGTGGACCTTCTATGGTCATATGTAGAATCAATATCTAATCCCTAATATCCAGTAGTCGTATGGTCATATTTAGAACTGTAAGTTTTGCAATCTTCTCAGAGTACCTTACAGGCGTTATGGCAACCTGAATTCTTAAGCTAGTGTCTATGTCAGTGAGAATGTCTCCTACGTCTGGTTATGGGACCAAAGGGTCACAACCGAACGTTTTCTCTCTTTCAAGCCTTTCTATAGTCATGTGGATATTTATCTAGGGTAATATGTAGTTTGGCTAGTTTGACCAAAACGTGTGTGCTTGGTCATCTTCTATGTTTAACCCTCTTAACTATGAACTCGATCTCATTGTAAGTCCGTTGTTGTTCGAAAGACTTGGATTCTAAGATTTGATCTATATCGCCTATTCTTTGTAACAAGATTTGGTTGAGGCGCGATTGGCTCGAATACATATTCTCTGGGCTCTCTAGGTCTCGTGATTGTCATGCAAAAAGGAAATGATATAAAGCTAACTAATGACAGAATAAAATAACTATGTAAGATACATCTATGTATATTCTTCTATTTTTGTGTTTTTTTGATGAATTATTTGAAAAAAATGTGAAAGAGCAACTATTTAAGATATTTAGAAATTGACATCTAAACTAATAATGAAATTTAAAACAAACAAAGTAGCCGAGTATAGCTACTTGCCTGTGTAGTTGTAAATCTATTCTAAATAACCAAATAATTGATCTACTCTATTTGAAAGACTCTCGATCCTACCTCAGAAGTGAGGAGTGAATCATAGTTTCTCATAAACTATCAATCCCCACAGCTTCCCCGACAATATCAAAAGTGAGATTAACTAAAATGAAATGATTGACTACTCTATTTGATATGTTTTAACTAGAACTTTGAAAGCTTGAACCTAGATTTTGTAGAACAGTGGCGAATCTGGTTGTGTGTGGCTTTATCCCCTTAGTGTGGTCTCCTCGTTCCTTCATGTGCACGTGAATCTAGAAAAGTGTGTAATGTTAGCATCAACAGGAGTAGGTATTGGAACAATGGCGGCTTCGGATGTAGACTGAATACAATGTGAGTAGGAGAGGGATAATGCAAGAGAAGAGAGCTTGGCTTATGTAATTCCTAGCGGGATTTATTATGAGTCGTGCAACACAAAACGTCTAGAACCTGAAACTATCCTTTTTGACGAACAAAACCTACAACTCTAATCACTTCAGACTAAAAATAAAACTATCTTACTCCAATTGATTGGGTGAAATAGTAACAACACTAGCACAAGAAGATTATGTGGCTTCCTAACAGCTAAACAACACTAACCATGCATGCAACAAATAAAACTATGAATCCTAAGCAAAATTGAAAGACTAAGCTATTGAAATGAGAAATTGAGAGGAAAATTTGAGGGGCCATTTGCTTGAGCACAAGCCCGACTATTTATAGAATTCCCATTTACCTAAAGGTGAAAACCAAATTGAACTCTTTAACCATAAACAATGCAAAAACACTATTCCAGGGAACCAGAATCATAAATACAAGAAAAGGCGGTGAAAAAAGCTGGTAAATGTTGAATTTTTACGTGGTTCGCGTTAAAAAGAACATTATAGAAAATGCATGAAGGACTTCCGCCCTGAGTAGGGTGGCGGTTACATGACCGCCGCCTTGTCTGGGTGGCGGTCATGAGACCGTCGCCTGTGCAGGGGCGGCGGTTTGCCATCAAGATCAAAACACAAAGAAAAGGAGGGGAGAAGAGAAAACAAAGCACGCAGGGGCTAAGTGGGGCATGCGGGATGTTAACGCATACTTGGAGAGATTTTCTAGATCCCGAACACCTTGCAAGGAGACCTGTATCATCATTGGGGCATGTGTAACTGTGTTCTAGTGGTGCAGTACCCTACAATTTTGGGTACGTACATATTGCCCCCTCGGAGAAGCATTTTAGCCATAAAGAGGCGTAAAATGGTGGGTCCAAGTATGGCAGTCCCAAAATGGGAAGTTAGAATTTATACCTAATATGCTCGTGTGTCGAAATGACGCCCTCTAAGATTCCTGCTACCTGCAAAATGAAAAGAGGACTCAAGTGCAGATAGATAAAATAGATCGAAAAATAAAACTAAAATAATATGAAATGAGGATGTACCATTTGTGCGGGGATAGGAACTTACCTCCGTCAGCGCTCCAAACCTATGAAAAGGGGCATTCAAAACAAGTCAGGATGCTATATATATAAAAGTGGGCCCATTTTCCTATTCATTTGCGCGTGTCGATTTGATTGATTTTGAGCTCTGGGACCCACGGTGATGGTTTTTGACGAGAGCATAGTCAAAACGTTCATGACGAGATTGTGATCATGCCTCCCTGAGTGGGATAGCGACCCATGAGATCACAAGTTAGTTCTTCTCGATTTACCGTTTTCATCCCCAAAATGTTAAAATGATGAAATCTTTGTCATGGGGGGATTATTTTGAAAATGTCAGTTTTAATAAGGTCACTTAGGGGGGGAACCTAATGGGTAGGCTTTGTTTTGGTTAAAATAGTCATTTTTGTGTTTTTAGGCATCATTTAGGGCACGTGACCTGCGTGGAAATTTGGGACATGACCGCCGCCCGAGCGGTGGTGGCGGTTACACCGACCACCGCCTGTGCTCGGGCGGCGATTACAAGACCGCTGCCTTTAAGGTGGCGATTATGGAGCCGCCGCCTTGCTCAGGGAAGTGGTCCTTCACAGAATGCATAAAAAACACTTATTTGAATTCATTTTTACGTTTCTAGCATTCTTACCTACTTTCATGATTTTAATAATGTCGTTGAATACTAACTTACTCCTTTTGTATGTTTTTGGGTGTATGCAGGTGAAGGAGTATATCAGATGGAGTCGAGAGAGAGAGTGTGTGATTGGCTTCCAGCAGTATTGGATGCACTTTCTTAGGATGAGTAGGACACTCTTCAGAGGGCCGATATATTACATATATCATGGGTCCCGCATGTTGCACCTTCTAGTCACATACTTTGTGACTTGTTTTCATATTGGGATGCTGATCGGAACACTTTCCGATTTCTAGGAGTCAGGGGTGAGTGGACCATTACTTTGGAGGATGTTTACCACATCCTGGGGGTCTCGATCATCGGGAGACAGCTCACACTTGAGACAAGCAGGTCATGGGCTCAGATAGCACATTGGGCTTCATATATGGGAGATGCAGTTATCTCCACTGGTTCGAAGAAGGGGGTGAGGGTCCAATCTATTCCTATCCTACCTATCCCCTTGATTTTCCAGGCCATTATGGGGATCCTTGCCTCGAGATTGATCGGGGACAAGGGAGGAGACACTTTACTTTATTGCTGGTCCCCCATCATTGCACAGATTGAGGGACATGGCTGGATTTATGCCTAGGGAGCCGACATTCTTGGGACCACTTATCATGATCTCACCGAGTGGTTCATTTACTGAGGCGATCATTGAGCCACCCAACCCTGGTTATGAGCTAGGTCTATAAGCATTTCATTCCTTACGGGAGAGGTGTAGAGGTGGTAGATCCCGAGCCGTGAGGGCGCCTAGATGGATAGATATGTCGGTGCTCGAGCACCCCATCGCCCGATCACCTCCTTGACTACTGATGATATGGAGGCCACACCCTATCAGGCCATGGCAGGGTTATGGGGCGAGGAGACTCTTACTTTGATCTCTTGCTCCACCACAGGGCAAATTGTGGATAGGACAAGGAAGGTGGAGATACATCCTTTTGGTCAAGTGCCTCAAGCAGTTTGGCCTTCCTTACGTGGGTATGCTTCCCCCAGTGGTGCCAGTATACAGATCAGTTCGGGAGGCTAGGGGAGGTCCTAGAGGCCGGGGTTGGACCGTTGTTACTCTTGGTGTCCCCATTGTAGCTAGGAGGGTAGTACGTGCTCGAGGGAGAGTCGGTGCTCCTTAGGCACCCTTACTTCAGATTACCGCCGGTCCCGCCCCACAAAGAACGACGACCCCATTGATATAGACTTTGAGTCCAAGGAGTTCACAGGGGGAGAGATGGAGGAGGAGACCGAGGCTGAGGTTAGTGAGTCGGGCAGAGAGGAGGACAGTGATCCTGAGTGGCATGACACTCAGGATATCTTACAGTCAGAGAGGGTGGAGCAGAGTGCGAGAGGGTGACCCTAGCTTTAGAGGAGCCACTTTCTCAAGGCTTGGGTAGAGAGGATGAGTCCGTAGTAGGACATTATGTGGCTCTAGGCATAGGAGGAGCGCATCAGTTAGCGGCGGCATCTGTGGCAGGTGCTGACCCTAGGGATCCATCTTGGAGGCCCAAAGATCCGAGTGAGTTATCATCCTTCTCTTTAATGTTTGTTTTTAGCTATGATTGTCTTAGTTGCTATCTCTCCTTTTGTTTACTTTTGTTTTTATCTTTTGAGTATTTCTAATTTGTTTTCTCCTTTGCTTGCAGAGACTACTGACGAGTGGCGAGACCTGATTTGCCGGGTATGCATTGATACCCTGATGATCCCCATGGAGAAGACCCATGCGGAGTTATCCATGGATGCAGGGGAGCCCTCAGCAGCCGGTAGGCATACCGATGTTTTTGCCCCTGTTTGGCATGTGGCCAGGATGGTGTCTACCCTCCGTACCGAGTTGGCAGGATACATGACACAGAGCGCCTGATGAGGAGTCACTCTCATGGCGAGGCCGCAGCTGCTCCTCGGGATTGTGAGCCCTCCGTGTACTCAAAGTGCCGGCGTAGCCAGAGTCCTAGACATGGGCGTGCACCTTCGAGGGATCTCATAGGGGTTGAGAAGCCATTTGGCTCTCTTAGATTATTTGTATGATGTATTTTGTATTTCCCAGGCTCTTTGAGCGTTTTGACCATGCTTAGTGCATGATGGCATTGTACAAGAAACGTTGATTATATATATAGATATTCTTTTTGGATCAGACTCTTGGTATCTATGTTTTTTTGATTCATTTCCACATGTAAACTATAATGTTGTTTTTATATGCTTTTCAGGATGTATGCAGTGGAGAACAAATAATACAAGTGCTTCCTTTCTTTTTGTATTTCGTGATGCTGATGTATGATAATGTAGACACAATGTGATCTTGAACTTTAGTATGATGAGCAGATGAACTTGCCCCACTCCTAACTCCGCGTAACTAGTAAGATGCGATGGCTCATCACCGAGAACTAGAAAGGGCACAAGCTATGAAATTTGTTGAATGGTAGTGATGAGATAGACAAAGTTTTGGCAGAACCAAATTAGGATGCTACAAACCTACTCTACTCGAGTGACTTTATAGTTTAGAATGCTACTTGCTTTGTGGTTTATCTAGACTTAGATCCATAGATGGCCACATGGTAGACAAAATCTGGTTTTCATGGTTTTGAGCTCTCTTGGAATTTTGGACATCTGATTCATTTGTTTTTGACTCAAGATTTCAAAGGTTCATTTGAATTGTTTACTTATGACCTTCAACATTTATTTGTCAAGAGGACCCCCTACACCTTGCCCTATGCTACTAGTAAGAAGCGTGGGCTTATCACCATGGACGAGGTACAGGTGAGTAAGGGCATTCCCATCCTTTCCCAACCCTACGTCACTAGTAAGAGACGCAAGCTCATTACCAAAGGTTGGTAGGGTAAGGAAATGTGTAAAAAATTTTTTTTTTGTTTGATCTACATTTGATTTATATATTTGAGAAAAATGTCAGTATGTTCTTATTTCCAAAGAGATATGCATACGGGATAGATGTGACACGATGAAGCTTCTAGAACAAACCATAGGCAAGACACCTATCCTAGGAAGAGACCAAAAGTGAGAACAAGCATGCAGACCTTGGTATGGTTACCGTTAAGACTTTGTCATATCTAGCTTTATTTGATGAGATGATTCAGAAATAGGTGATGTGATTATGAAAGTGAAGAAGTATGATTTGAATGATTATGCCAATACCATCAGAAGTTTGTAATGAATTGCTTTGAGAATAAGTTCCTTGATCACAAAATTGTATGAAACAAGTGGAAAAAATGAACCTAACTACATGAAGATGCAATGTAGATATAATTATACAAATAGTGTGGGTTGCTTATGCATAGAATCGTTTAAGATGCAAGGAATTGACTGTTTCATTGAATTCCTCGCCTTCCAGTGTACATAAGAGATATGCACCATTTCCATAGTCTTTCATGACTCGGTATGGGCCCAACCATTTGGGCCGGAATTTCCTTCCTTCACCGGTCTTTTTGTCAATCCGGCTATCTAGTCTTAGAACTAGATCTCCTTCATATATATCTCATTCATAGACCTTTTTGTTATACTACCAGCACATCCGGTTAGCATAAACTCTATGCTGCTATTCATTGTCTAACCTCACCTCATTTAGGATTTCTAGTTGGGAGAGATGTGCTTCTCTATAAGCGTCTTCATCCAGAATCCCTTGTAATGAGATGCGGAGACTGGGTATTTCAACCTCAAGTGGGAGAACCCTTCGCCCGAATACCGGGAGAAAGGAGTAGCTCCTGTTGGTGTTCTTATTGAGGTTCGGTGGGCCCACAAGGCTGGGTATAACTTTAAATGCCAATCTTGTTTATTTTCTTTTACCATTTTAAGGAGAATAGCTTTTAATGTCTTGTTTGTTGCTTCAGCCTATCCATTGGCTTGAGGGTAATATAGGGAGGCTATATGATGGTTTATTTTAAATTTACTGCATAGCTCATAGACTTCGTCATTCTTAAAAGAAGTGCCATTATCTGAGATAATGATTTGTGGGACACTGTACCTACAAATGATCTGGTTCAAAATGAACTTAGCGATCACGACACCTGGTACAGTGGTAAGAGGCATAGCCTCTACCCATTTAGTAAAATACTCGGTGGCCGTGATTATGAAGTTATGGCCATCTGTAGATGAGGGAGAGAATTTCCCTATCAAATCTAGGCCCCATGTAGAAAAGGGCCATGGAGTTGCGATTGGTTGTAGAGCTTGTGCCAACATGTGAATCTCATGGGAAAATTCTTGGCATTTATGACACGTGCATATAAACTCTACTGCATCGTGCTCTTGAGTGGGCTAGAAATAGCCCATCCAATGTATTTTGTGAGTAGTGGCGTGACCACCGAAGTATCCTCCACATATTCCACTGTGAGATTCATGGAGAATCTTCTTGGATTCTTCTGTGTCAACACACCTTAGAAGCATTCCATCAAAAGTCTTACAATAGAGCACTTATTCTATAATAACGTATTTAGCTACGATAATGCGTAATTGCCTTCTTTTTTGCGGTGTAGCACCTTCTGGATATGCATGGCCCATAATATAATTAATAATATCAGCATACCAAGGACATTCAGAGATGAGAGGTCTAGTTTCGACGTAATATTTACATTCATCGGGAAAGTCTAGATCTACTAGATCACCTCCGTCCAACGGGTTATTAGCTAACCAATCTGCAATGATTTGTCCCTTAATGGACTTTTGGTTTACAAAATTTAGTTCAAATTCATCCATTAAGTTTATAAAGCGTCTAGCCTTTTTAGACAAGGAATCTTGCATGAGGAAAGTTTGTAAATGGTCTGTTTTTACGATGACCCTTATTTCTTGATTGAGCATGTAATGTCTTAAGCGTTTGGTTGCAAAGACTATGGCAAGGCACTCTCATTCTGCTTGCGTATAACGTGTTTCATAGTCAAGAAATGTGTGGCTAATAAAATAGATCACACGTTCTCATTTTTCATCGTCTTCTTGAGCCAACATGCAGGCTAGCGAGACATTGGTAGCTCATGAATATAAGATTAAAGGGTGGTCTGGCTTAGGAGGCATTAGCGTAGGTGGTGACAACAAGAAACACTTAACCGCTTTCGAAAGCCTCATTGCAGTCTTCGGTCCAATCAACACTTGTACTCTTTCTTGAGTAGATTATTGATTGGATGAATGACAAAGCTTAAATCTGGGATGAATCTTCGGATTGCACCAAGTTTCCCAAGAAACGACTTGATTCCAGATTCATCCGAAGGTGGGATCATTTCAAGAACAGCCCAGATTTTAGCTGGGTCTACATCGATCCCTCATGATGATATAATGTAACCTAGGAGCTTCCCTCCTATCACACCAAATACACATTTTTCTAGGTTTAGTGTGACTCCGTATTCTATTAGACGTGAAAGAATGATGCGGAGCACTTCCAGGTGATCACAGCGCTTCTTGGCCTTGGCCAACAAGTCATCTACATAGGATTCCATGATTTTGTGAATAAGATTGTGAAATATGTATGTCATTGCCTGTTGGTATGTAGCGCCAGTGTTCTTGAGACCAAATGGCATAACAATGTAGCAATAGGTTCCCCAAGGAGTTATAAACGTGGTTTTGGCTTGGTCTTGTTCGGATATTCCGATTTGATTGTATCCTAAGAATCCATCCATGAGAGAAAAAATCTCAAACCCAGCTGTTGCATCAACAATGACATTTATGGATGGTAGCGGGAAGTCATCCTTAGGGCACGCTTTGTTAATGTCTCAAAAATATATGCAAATGCGTATCTTCCCATTTTTTTTGAGAACGGGGACGATATTAGATACCCACTGAGAGTAATCGACTGGTTTGATGAATCCCACTTGGAGGAGTTTCATCACTTCTTCTTTCACCATGAGAGCTACCTTGGGTTTCATTGGTCTTGATTTTTGTTTAATTGGCTTTGCATCTCGATTTGGTGACGAGGTTATGTACCATGCAATGTGTGGTGCAACCCTGTCATTTCTTTATAATTAAATGCAAAAATCTTCGATGTTCTTTGAGGATTTGAGTGTGTATTTCTATTTTCTTCGGAGTTAACAAAGATCCTAGTTTCAAGATCCTTGGTTCCTCTTCCGTTTTGATGTTAATATCAATCGTTTCTTCGATTAAAGAAGAATTGCCTTCCATAAACTCAAAGGGGTGGAGGTAGTTCCAAATATTCTCCATTCTCTATTGTGTATATGTCGAGTTCCTTTTGCGGGGGAAGCTCTATCATGGGATTTCCAAAGTAAGAAGATGAATGTGGGATTAAAGAAAAATCTACCACGTGATGGGTGAGATGTAACGCTGCATAGGTGTTTAAGTAATCAAGAGTATCTCTATCACTATCAACGTGATCTACGCTAGTAGATTTGTTCTTAGCTATGTTCGTTAAAAGTGGGTTTGACATTTTTTCACTAATGGTTCAGTGTGAAGGGATACCATGAAACGGGTGTCCTCCAACTCACTACTTGGAGTGAAACGTGAAGCTGAGGTTGCTATCAAATATGCGAGAAGATTTTGTTCTCACGGGATTGCTTCAATTGATATGAAGTCAAACTCTTTGCTCAAATCTAATATTGCTGTTTTGTAGAGCTGTAAGTGTTTAGCTCTGGTCTCATACACCTCAGAGACTTGGTTTGCTACTAATTGTGAGTCTCCTAATACTCTGATGTTGTCAACCCCGAACCTCTTAGCTATGATGAGACCAAGGAGGAGGGCTTCGTACTCAGCGCCATTGTTTGTACATTCAAAGTTTAATTTAAAGGCGAATGGTAAGATCTTTCCTTCGGGCGAAGTAAAGATCACACCTGCCCCCAGCCCCATAACAACATCTAGCTCCATCAAAATGGAGAGTCCAATATTTAATTGGGAAGATGGACATTGGGACATTTTCTATGTCAACTTCTTCGGTTTTGGTTACTTCTACCATGCAGAGATCCTCTGCTGGAAGAGAACCAACACCTAGGGTATATCCCATGCCTACAAAATCAAATGGTAGGAAAATTGGTAGATCTGTTCTAGCAATTTGACAATCTTCGCATAGTTCCTAATGATACTGTTTCGACAATGTTAGCCTCATCCTTGAGGGCTGGGATATTCTTGATTAGGCTCATAGTTTCTAGTTCTGTTGTAGGTACCAACTTTTCTTCCGGTTTCACGTCGGTTGGTTTATTAAGTTGGTTTGTTGGGAGTTCAAACTCAGAGTGAACGCCCGACCTTCTCTTTAAGTCAGCTAGGTGTATATCGAATGGTTTTGGATCACCTTTGGCTATGAATATCTTTCCTAAGTGCAAGAATCTTACTTCTTGAAATAACATGGAAGGGATTGCCTTCATACGGTGTATCCACAGTCGACCAAGGATCATATTATAGTTGGTTTCCTGATCTATAATATAAAACTTAGTGAGGATTGTTTTGGGTCCTAAGGTGACTGGTAGTATTATAGTTTCAATCGAAGTGGCTTTAAGGCTATCATAGCCTCTTAGCGTATTCCGAGTCGTGGAACAATCTGTTTCTCCATACCCTAGCTTTTGAAGGAAAGAGAAGGGGACTATGTTAACTGCTGCCCCATTGTCAACCATTGTGCGTTTAACGTAATGTAAGGTGGATCACCTCTACGTGCAATCTCAGCGTCTATTGGCATTTTGTTTATTTTGAATATAAACTCGATATCCCTATCCGGCTGCCCTGAGGGTGGATATCAAAGTCTATATGGTTTACCTATGTTTCAGGAGGTGGAGTGATGTTAATTAAATGACCTAAACCTAATGCTTCTAAAAGAGTAGCCCTGTGGGCAAGAGAGTTCTTCAGTAAGTCCAAAAAGGAGATGTGAGAGAAGGTTTTGTTAGGTCATTAATTAAATCATAGGCACCTACGGGTTTTATTAATGTTTGTAGAATGTTATCCTGTCTCTAGCGGGTAACTTGGATTTGGCCGAGAGGAATACTCTCGTGTCCTTGTTACGGCTTCCATGTGTAGCTCTCGGTGTGTCTAACTCCACTAAACCGACTATCTTGGGTCATGGTTGACTTCCTAATTATGGTGTAACTGGTGGGTTTAGTGAAGTCAAGGCTTCATGATCATTGTTTCTGTCATTACGCCCTTATTCATCCCATTTGAATTTAATTTGTTTATTGTGATTTGGGAGCAGATCGTTGAAGATCTTGAGGGGAGCATTTTGAGGAGAGACTGCTCCCGTGAAGGTATTTGGGGCAGGTGATGCAGGATCTACTAAGAACATGTCTATGAAAAGTTTCCTTTGTTCTTCTGGCAGATGTTGCATGAATTTATTGTAATCGTGACAAGTCCTAGTGTGTGGCCTCGAATTTTTGGAAACCACAATACGAGTTAGGATTGTAATTCCTAGGTTGTTGGTTTGGTGCATATTGTGGTCCAAAACTCTGATTAAACCGTTGACCATTAGGATTTTGCGTTTGTTGTCTTTGGTTTTGGTTTTGGTTTTGATATCCAGTTGAATTTTGACTTGGACCCGTGTTTGGGTCTACCTTTGTTGTTGTTGTTGTTGTTGTTGTTGTGGATGATTAAAATCCACTGTATTGATTTTCGGGGTAAATTTGTTGTTTCGTTGATTGTTAATTGGTGGTGGAGCATTTACAACATTTTTTTGTTTGGTCGGTTACCCCATCTGTGGTTACACCGTGATTTTTGTTAAGGATTTTAGGTCCTTGATTAGCATTCTTGTATTAGGATAAGTGGTAGTATTTTGGCTGCGGGGTATTAACCTCCCATTTTTTCCATATGTCTTGCGACCACTATCTATTACCGATTGATCTATTTGGAGGGCGCTCTTAAGTACTTCATCATAAGTCCTTAGTGGGAACTTTTGGACTTCTTCCTTTAACTCTCTACTGAGAGAGTGAAGGAATAAATTGCATAGTTCCATTTGGTCCATGTTTGGAGCACTGGCCAAAGAGTAAAGGACTGTACGCCATCTTTGGATGAAGTGAGCAACATATTCATTATATTCTTGTTTAATGTGTAAGAATTCCTTGATTCCTATTCTCAATAGTTTGTTCATGTCAAACGCCTTAATGAACTCTGAAATGAGTTGTTTAAACGAATGGATGGAAGCTTCAGGTATTCTATAATACTAATCGAGGGCGATGCCCTCTAACGAATGGATGGAAGCTTCGGGTATTCTATAATTCTAATCGAGGGCGATGCCCTCTAAAGTTTTGGGGAATATTTTGACAACAACCCCATCCCAAGGGAGAAGCTCTCGAATAGTTGTGGTGTAGGCCTTGATATGTGCATTCGGGTCTCCTTCCCCTTTATATTTGGGCAAATCGGGAAGAGGTCTTGGAAGCATGATGCTTCGTATAGTGAATTCTAAGGGCTCTTTCAAATATTCTAAATAAGTCCCTATCACATAGGTTTTGACCATCGATGGTGCCTACTGAGGGGGTGGAGGTGGGATGGTTTGTTGGTATGGCGTGGCATATGCATTTGCAGGGGCATAAGGCAATCCTTGTGGTTGAGCGAACATGCCGGGAGAAGAGAACATATCTCCTTGCGGTGATTTGGAATACATGTTTAGATATGAAGGAGTATTACCTAGGAATGGATTATTTTGTACTAGATCGGGAGGTATCATATTTTCCACCGGAATGGTGTTAGAAATAGCTGGTTCTAGTTGGCATTTGTTGCGAATATTGAGGAGGCATGCCCAACATTCCTATTCCTATGAGGAGGTCTACTTGGCCGGGACGATGCAGAGGATTGGAATTTCCTACCTGCATGAATTGAGAATTGTGACTTGCTTGAGCAAGTTCTAACCCTCTAACTTTTTCTACTAAAGTTGAGATGACTTCATCTGGAAAAGTCACAGTATTTTGCCTTAGTGGTGTTTGTCGTATATCCTAAGGTTGTATAGGCATGTGGTACCCTGCTATGAACTGATCATTGTCTGCCAAGTTTCCCCGAGGGCATTTCCTATAGGTAGTGGCATGGAGGTGTTTTCTTGAAACGAGACCTCGAGTCGTGTTTGTAAACTTCCTATAGGTGGGTACATATTCGAGAGTGTTGTTCATTCTTGGCATAACACACTGAATGTTCATCATCTAAAAATGGATATGGATCCGATTGTCTACTAATTTGTGGTCTAAGCAATACCTGAGGAGATGAACTAGATTCTCCTGTAAACGTCATGGCGTTCAAGCTTGAAGGCTCTGGGTGTTGCGTTTGAGTGAGCTGATCCAACTCCTCTATTTGGAAAGAAGAACTATATCTAGTCCTTGGGGGCGGAGTTTTTGTTGACAATTGGTTAGTTGAATAGTTGTCACCCCATGCTGAGAGCAAGGGTGATGGTTGTCTATTCAGTTGATCGTAATATGCTTCAAGACCTAGGAGAGGTATGCCATATGCGTCGAATCCTGACATATTCGGGGGGTATATGAATACCCACAAAATAATGGGAAAGAGCAAAGGTGGATGGAAGAAATATGAAAAATACAATAAAAGAAATGTGTCTGTTCACGTCGGGTTCACCAATTTTGTTGGTGAATCTGATGTGAAGGCTAATGAGGTAGGTGAGATGAAACAATTGTTTGTTCATGTCGGGTTCACCAATTTTGTATGATGGAAAAGTGACAAGCAAGCATGGGAATCTACAAGTAACTCTTCCTTGCACCCGACCTCCCGAGGTCGTGCCGAGATAGCCGGTGGGGATGGACTATACGTGGGATGTAGACAAGCTAGTTAGGCAATCTTATGTCTTCGACGTGCACTAATGGAATCTACGAATCTAAGGAAAAGAAGGCCCTCCTAACCTAAATTGGCATGATAGATCGGTCAGCGAGGATGATTGCTCGAAGGCTCCAATTAATATCGAGCTCTGGCGTGATCGATCTATAGGTTGTGGGATATGGGGAAAATGACCTGGAATTGTTTCGTGTATATCTCCAGATAGGGTCATAGGATGGATGATGGATACAGTGGATTCTATGGTCGATTCTCCGGTCTAGTCCAGAAATCCTTAGCTTTGTTAGCTACTACGTCTAACAAGGATAATTATGTGATAATGGTTGGTGGAAGTGGAGTGGATTTAAATACTAATGTGTGTAAGCCAACGTCAACGTCGGATTGACCTGTGGACTCGTTGGGTTATGGGATTTGTGGATCACAACCGTAGATTCATGGTTGTTGTGGACCTTCAATGGTCATATGTAGAATCAATCTCTAATCCCTAATATCTAGTAGTTGTATGCTTTTTCAGCCTCTATATTTAGAACTGTAAGTTGTGCAATCTTCTCAGAGTACCTTTTCTTAAGCTAGTGTCTATGTCAGTGAGAATGTCTCTTGCATCTGGCTATGGGACCAAAGGGTCACAACCGAACGTTTTCTCTCTTTCAAGCCCTTCTACAGTCATGTGGATATTTATCTAGGGTAATATGTAGTTTGGCTGGTTTGACCAAAATGTGTGTGCTTGGTCGTCTTCTATGTTTAACCCTCTTAACTGTGAACTGATATGTTGTAAGTCTATTGTTGTTTGGAAGACTTGGATTCTAAGATTTTGATCTATATCAGCTATTGTTGTAACAAGATTGGGTTGAGGCATGATTGGCTCGAATACGTATTCTCTGGGCTCTCTAGGTCCCGTGATTGTCATGTAAAAAGGAAATGATATAAAGCTAACTAATGACAGAATAAACTAACTATGCAGATACATCTATGTATATTCTTCTATTTTTGTGTTTTTCTGATGAACTATTTGAATGAAATGTGAAAGAGCAACTATTTAAGATATTTAGAAATTGACAACTAAACTAATAATGAAATTTAAAACAAACAAAGCAGCTGAGTATAGCTACTTTCCTGTGCAGTTGTAAATCTATTCTAAATAACCAGATAACTGATCTAATCTATTTGAAAGACTCTCGATCCTACCTCAGAAGTGAGGAGTGAATCATAGTTTCTTAGAAACTATCAATCCCCACAACTTCCCTAGCAAATATCGAAAGTGAGATTAACTAAAATGAAATGATTGACTACTCTATTTGATATGTTTTAACTAGAACTTTGAAATCTTGAACCTGGATTTTACAGAATAGTGGTGAATCCGGTTGTGTGTGGCTTTTTCCCCTCAGTGTGGTCTCCTCGTTCCTTTGTGCTCACGTGAATCTAGAAAAGTGTGTAATGCTAGCATCAATAGGAGTAGGTATTAGAACAATGGCGGCTTCGGATGTAGACTGAATACAATGTGAGTAGGAGAGGGATAGCCCAAGAGAACAGAGCTTGGCTTATGTAATTCCTAGCGGGATTTATTACAAGTCATACAACACAAAATGTTTAGAACTTGAAACTATCCTTTTTGATGAACAAAACCTGTAACTCTAATGGCTTCAGACTAAAAATAAAACTATCCTACTCCAATTGATTGGGTGAAACAGTAACAACACTAGCACAAGAAGATTATGTCGCTCTCAACAGCCTAAACTAAACAACACTAACCATGCATGCAACAAATAAAAGTATGAATCCTAAGAAAAATTGAAAGACAAAGCTATTGAAATGAGAAATTGAGAGGCAAATTTGAGGGGCCATTTGCTTGAGCACAAGCCAGATATTTATAGAATTCCCATTTACCCAAAGGTGAAAACCAAAATGAACTCTTTAACCATAAACAATGCAAAAACACTATTCCAAGGAACCAGAATCATAAATACAAGGAAAGGCGGTGAAAAAAGCTGGTAAACGTTGAATTTTTACATGGGTCATGTTAAAAGAACATTCTGGAAAACATGTGAAGGACCACCGCCCTGAGCAGGGTGGTGGTTATAGGACCGCCACCCTGACTGGGCGGCGGTCACGAGACCGCCGCCTAGGCAGGGCAGCGGTTTCTTCACTAAAGATCAAAACACAAAGAAAAGGAGGGGAGAAGAGAAAACAAAGCATGCAGTGGCTAAGCAGGGCATGCGGGATGTTAACGCATACTTGGAGAGCTTTTTCGGATCCCGAACACCTTACAAGGAGACTTGTATCATCATTGGGGCATGTGTAATCGTGTTCGTGGTGCAAGACCCTCTACAATTTTGGGTACGTATAGTTTCCCACTAATTTTTCTCCTTTTACTCCAATTTGTAAGATTTACATTGTACTATGGTACCTAATCGTGCCTTGTTTCTCGAGACCCACTTTCTTTTCTACCAACCTAAGCTATGCTTAAGGGAATTGTTGGTGTATGATATTATTTTCCTCATATTTATTTACTTGGAAAATACCTCACCCTTGGTGACTCATCTTGCTTAGGTGTACTAATTGTCATAGGAGTTACTCGACATGTTTTACATGTCGTAGTGTGTCACAATGTTTCATAAGATTTACATTCCCATTATGGATTATAAATCCCCTTCTTATTTTAGAAATAATCTCATGGAAAAGTTACACAACACTCCCATATGTACACTCCAATTGAGTTATTGATACATTCCTAATTTTCACCATTCTTCGTTCTATGAGTTAATTTCCTATTGCATTACTTGTTATATTTTCTTGGATTTGTGTAACTACATGTGTGTAAGAATTATTTATAAGAGATTCGGAAAAAATCCAATAGCAACATACTTGAGCTTATTCATATGTAATAACTTAGCTTCAATTTCTTTTAGTGTATGAAATAGATGGTCCAATGTTTATAATTTTTCAAACATGATTGATTCTTGTAAAGGAAGAAGTAATATTTTTGTAAAAAGGTCTTGCAAGTCATGATCAACCATGATATTATTAATCTTAGTAAACATTGTCCAGATCGCAAGACATAATTATTGATATGTTCATAAAATTTTGGCATAATTTAGACATTTATGCATTAAAAACCCTTATCCTTAATGTTTATAGAAAATTGTGCCAAAATTTGATTTTCTAATGTGGTAAAAGAACACAGAATGTGTGGGGAGATCATAAAACTGTAGCAATGCAAATTCCTTAAGTCTCATAGGGAATAACTTGGTAAAAAAGATTTCATAAGTGGCATAATTGATACAAGTCACATGAAATGACTTAATATATTTCATGGAATCACCTTTTCCATCATAGATAGGAGTTTATGTTTAACAAAACTAAGAGGTAAATGATAAAAAAGCCACTTCAAGAGCTAGTGGATTATGTAATAATTGAGTGAAATCCATAGCACGAGGAGAATTAGATATAACTTGTTGTAATTTCAAGATTCAAGCTTGTAACACGTGAACAAGGGTTTCAAGAGCTTTGTCTGCAATTATATATATATATATATATATATATAGGTGTATAGCGATATATATATCAATATAAGGTGTAGTAGCTTATATTGTCAATATGAATAGGGATAGAGACATTTTATATTAGAATGTTAGGTTCCCTCAAGAATGTGGACAATGTAGATGTAGGGATAGTAGATGTCGGTGTGATGAAAGAAAGTTGAGACCTTCCCAAATGAGAAGCTTCATTTGATGGTTGATCACAAGTGAGATTAACAACAAGAAATTTTTTGATAATAAGATCAATGTGATGAGGATTCTCACAAATTTTAGCATGAAAATTAGATATAAGTGTAACTTGGTCTTGGTCCACAACATTTTCATTATCATCATAAGAATGCTCACTATGGGTTTTAATATCATGTAGTGGGACCTCATGAGCAGTATTGAGGATAGATGGATTGACATCAATAGGAATAGAAGATGAGGCCATGAGGTTATGATGCTTACGAGTAGGAGGAGAAATATCAATATGCTCAATAGGTTGATTTGTGAACCAAACACTATGCCGCAAGGGCATGGGAGGAAAGCATATAAAAATAAAATAAAATGAAAATATTAAAAATTAATAAGTAGCACATATTTTTGAAAAATAAGGAGAAACCCTAAGAAAACAAAGGAATATTGTTTAATTCAAGAGTCAGGTTCACCAAATGTTTTTACCCTTTTTAGATTTGATTAAAATTTATACCTAACCAATAAGGAATGAAATAGAAACTATAAGGGGTTATTCTGATTAATTAACCTCCAACATTAATCATTCGATATTAAAACAACGTACTAATACTTGCAATAAATGTAAACTACACAATACAAGTTCAAAAACACATGTGATTGAGTGCACTTAGCTGATTACAGATTATTTTAGATTGATACGGGTGATTTGAATGATGGAACAAGGAGATATGGAGCTAAAAGTGCTTCACAAATAGAATTGTGACTTGAAGATCCTCCCTGGTAGGACCGCATAATAGGGGTAGGAACGTCGTATGGTCTTGACTCTTCTCGTAACTAAGATTTTTAACCTTTTGGGTATGTCACTTATCTAAATATTTGTGTGACTCTCTATTTATCAATGTTGATTACTCTACAGGGGGCTTTGAATTCTCTACTTAATCTTTCAAACCATACCAGTGGATGAGAAGTATTGCAAAAAAAATTAGTTGGGTTGTGGACACCCTCATGCACCATTGACATTGGTGTTACTTTGAAGAGGCATAAAACCACGCGTTTTGTACCTAGTATGCAATATCTAGTTATAGTGCAATCATATTGACATCCTTCCTTTAACAAAACTAGAATCGAGTTTATCTCTTGCAAATCTATTTGAGCAATTGACTTTGAGTGCTAAAAATGTGGGAAGTAGTCACATAGATCTAGTGGGAATATTGAGACTTGTAGATTGTCCTTCCCTAACGAATGTGTAAAGGTATTTCTAGAGTATAGGGAGCTTTGGGTGCCTTTTGTGCTTGCTTTTTTAATAGGAGTCCATAAGAGTTCGAGTACCAAATGAGGTGAGTTCCATTTGATTACATATGATTTTGAAGGCGATTTAAGTTTTAAATACTTGAATGAGGAGTAAATTACCTCAATATTAATGTGTAATTGAAATTTTTGCACCGTAGTGAAGTAGTAAAACCGCACGGTAGGGTTAGGAACATATTTACATTCCTACCCTCATTGTACATTTGACCCTAGAGGGGAAATTTGAAGTGTGAAGTTTGGAAGTTGACAAGTAGAGTTTCTAAATGGATTTTATGCATTCAATTCTTATAAACTAATAATGACGAGTTTATATGATCAAGAAAGCTAGACAAGAGACCTAGAGATGTACCGAATATGAGTGGGTAAAGTGCACTTATTTGAGAAAAAGAGCAATGTCAAGACTAGTGATGTCAAAGAGTAGGATTACCGAATTTGAGTGTCTACACATATTCTAATTTATTTTTATATTATCATCTATTATTTCTATCTTCTTGAAATTGTCTCAATTATGAAGCTATTGTGCACTAAATATTAATCTCTATTATAATTTTTGTACTATTTAATTAAAAGAACATGTATTTCTCCTAGACTACAACATGTTGCATGTATTGATATCATGATCCAATCACCTCTTCTAATAATGGTTCCATTATCAGGACCTAAAAATGTTAAGATGGATACCGGATAAAAGGATGTGGAACAAAGTTGTGAGATAAGATGAAACATTTTACTTAAAGTGAAGAGCTGTGATAAGAATTCTTACCAAAATAATTAGTGTTGGTTGGAGGAGATTGACTAAGTACCAATAGAGCGTAGAGGTTCATGCACAAGGGTGTGCACAGAGGATGATAGAATAGCATCCAAGTGGCACGTGTAATGAGAAGCATGTCGGTGCACAAGGCTACGCGTATGCATGCAGAGAGGATCATGGAATTAGCTAATTTTCCAAAAAGGATAAAAATAGGAAAGCAGGAGTTGGAGTTTCACTCAAGTAAGGTATGAAAATATACAAAGTGAGATGACTTGGCTTCCAAGTAAGGGCTATAATTGGGAAAAGCACAAGTGGAGAAGAGGAAAAAGAACACCCATGGAGAATTCTAATAATATGATTAAAGCATGCGGTATATTTAGATTAAGCTATTATTAACACAGATTGAGAAAAGCATGTAAGATGTATTTTGAGCATGTTTATTAATATGAATGTTCATGTAAGCAGTGAAGAGAAAGTCCCCACCTTATATATATATATATATATATATATATATATATATGGGATGTGCATCCTAGTTTTGACTAGTCCTTAGTTTTGGGTTCGAGGGTTCCAACTTAGAGTCTTGTTCTACAGATCTTAATGTAAGTGGTTCTTGATATTGTATGTGTGGGCACATGGTTAAGAGCATGGGTATATCGAGATATTATTATAATCGGCTTCTTGTTATGTAATCGATTATGCTTTGTAATGGATTAAATCTTATCGGTTGTAGATATTACTGTGTTTAATCATGGGTATTTAGGTCTTTCCTATTATCTTTCATGAATGAATTTCCATGATTATAATGTTTACGTGTATGAATGGATGCTCGATTTTAAATATGCATCCTAACAACTTGATAGGTAAAGTAAAGGAGGGACCTAGTGGTCGCACGTGCTTTGGGTGAGCTTCTAGACTTGTCTAGATGAGGTGTCAACATGCATAGCTCGATCTGGGTGATAAATACTACATTTTGGTTTCATTTTTAGGACATCTTTTCAATCTATTTACCGGGATGTTGCATGCAGATATGGCGTTTTGACTATCTTTGGATAATATTGAAAGTTGGATAGAAGATGAAAAATACTTTTGCATATAGATATAGTACTAGACCCGACTTTAATGCGTAAAAGTGGGTGGAGGATAACCTATATGAATGCCTATAAAAGACATTCTTTAGCTTCTTTCCATTATATTCATACCGGTGGTTGGCAGCTTACACAAAGTGAATAGAGGTGTCCGGTCAAGAAAGAAAGCTTGGATGAAGGAAGATTATCGAACACTCTTTGATTCGAATGATCTATGGACTAATGTTTTGGATTGTTGGTGGAAGGGCGTATTGCATAGATATACTGAGAGTACGTAATTTCAAATATTATTTCCTAGAGGAAGCAGAGTTCTAGTTCTTGCATGATCCGAGGGGATATTACTTACACATAATACCTTTAGTTATCAATATTCTAATGGTAGAATTGGGAATGGAGAAATTACCTATCATGAGCTAACACCCCACCACATACATGCGGGGGCATGAGTAGGTTTGAAAAGGATGACAAGAACCCTATTAGAAGCAATATAGAGGGAGGAAATGTGGCTTAAGTATAATAAGACACAACATAGGGTAGTAGATGACATGTTGAGGTAGAAAGGAATGATGACCGGTGAAAGTGAAAGTGAAGAGAACCCCGTAGAAGGCGAGGGACCACAATATTATGTCCTCTCGACATTAAAAAGTGTAGTAGAGAGACCCCATCAGCCTTTGATGAGAGTGAGTTTAAGGAGAGAGATAGAAGTGCGAGTGTGCATCGATCCGACCTAGCTACCTAGCCCTTGTGCAAGGCATTCAAAATCCAGGGGTAGTTGTTGAGAGCATCATAATGAAGTAGAAAGGATGATATCCACGTTGGGAATGAGACACCAACAAACACATTTTAGTTACTAATCTAGAAATAGGGTAGATTAAATATGCACACATGGTAGCACAATATGTGTTAGTGTTTGGAACAAGTACTTTTAGAGGAATTTTCTCATTCATTTCATTAGAACAGAGCGTTGGCGAGCAAACCAACAATCCTATAGGTGTTGCTTTATAGAAAATATATTTGGTGTCCGATTTAGTGCAATGAATGGGACATAAGGAGTTCATCTACATGACCATAGCTCATGGTTTGAGGTTCGAGAGGCTCATTTCAGCCACCACATGGAGGAAATCTCGGTGGAGGTTCGAGTTCGAGATCTGATCCTACTCTAGGACAAGGTCCCCAACCACCACCAAATCAGCCATCACAAACACCACCTCAACAACCATAGTAGATGACACCTCAAGTTTTCTTTGAGATGTATCTTCACTTTCCAGAGTATAGAGGTGTGGAAGATGCGGCTGAGCATGTGCATAAGTGTGAATTATTATGGAGAGATAACGGCATAACAACCTTTGATAGAAAGGAAAGTCATTTTTCCACCACACTTCAAGGGCATGCACACAATTGGTATAGAAAGTATGATCCAAACTAGACTATGGTGGATTATGATGCATTGTGTGCTACATTTTTAGCTGAATTTCACATTCATGAGTTTGAGCAACAGAGCATAAGCGTGCTAAAAATATCAAGGTGTCTTGTCTAAAAGTGTGAAGAAGAAGTATGCATGGTTTAAAAATCTCTTGTCCAAGTTATCTTATTATATTCATCGAGGAAAAATCCACAATGATTTGTTGGGGGCTTATTGAATCCATTTCAAAGAGCCTTATCAAATAAACCATCCACCGATTAACACGAGGCTTTGGAAGTAGCTTTATGTGCTGAAGTAGTTGGGAGTATAGACACTAGAGTGAGCCCTTTTATTGAGGTGAAAATAGTAGCTATGGCTAAATGATTGGAGAAGCTTTCTACCAATTCAACACATGAGACACACAATGGGTTATGGTGCACCGATTGTGACATAGAAGGTGAAACTAAGGATAGTTGTCCTCTCAAGAATGTGTGTGCACTATTACAATATTATGAGATTTTCCATAAGAATCATGATGTCCAAAATTTTCCCCTCTTACAACGCACAAAAATGAAGAATGTATCCATGTACTGGAAGATTTATGATGCACATACCCATGATACAACTAACGGTCATTTGATTTACTAGATTCATGAGGCATACAAGATTGGATTGCGAAAAACCATAGTGGCAAGTAGCTCTCAGCATGGAATGCCAACCTTATGAAGGGAACAATAGTGAAGATGGTGGGTTCTGAGGTGGATATAGGAGTAGAGGCCATGGTGGTAGAGGAAGGTTCACATGTGGGACTTTCTATACTTGTGGGTCCCCAGATCATTACCAATGCGAGTGTCCTAAGAATTAGGTCTATGCATACTATGGAAAAGTGCACAAGGTTAAGGATTTCCTGACCTTTATGATTACATGTAAAAAAAAAAAAAAAATAAAGACAAAGGCATATGAATGATATAGGTATAATGCACGAAGAAAAAAACAATGGAAACCTAAAAAGATGGATGATCTAGAGCTTCATCCTATATTAGTTACTACTCATGTAGAGGCAAAGTGTGTGTGTGAGCCCCTTCAAGTAAAACCCTCATCGGGAGGGAGGATATTATGCATGTTAAATATCCAAATTTTTCTCATTAGAAGGAATTTTATCAAGATACCATGGGAGTAATCGTGTATTTACAAGGTGAGATTAAATGTATGAAGGAATAGGACACAAGAGGGAACACACTAAGGAAATTGAGCTTCCACAAAGGGATGTAGATGATCTGAAGGAAGTATACATGATGTTATGGTAGGAGAACATCATCCCATTACTAGGAGAATGGATGCACGAGAAGGTACCATGTGATGGAGTTGAATGGGAGCACCAAATCCTACATGCCAATTTACCACCATAGAACATGAGTATGATAAGGAAATTACATTAGATGTAATGATTGATGGCTGGTTGGTAAATAATATTTTGATTTGTTAGGAAATAAGGGATAAAATATGCAGAATAATCCCTCACAAAATCGCAATAGTAGAAACTAATATGCAAAAATATTACAGATCTCAAATAAAAATGCAGAATAAAATAACACAACACAAAAAGACAGTATTTAACATGGTTCACCCAATTTGGGCTATGTCCACCAAGAATCACTTGTTTAGATTTTATTACAAGCCACCGCTCTCTCAATACAATACCCAAATCTATTTGGAGCTATGCTCAACAAACTCTACAAAATTCACACCCGAATTCAAAACACATCTGCAATGTTACATTATACCTACCATATGCACAAAACCATATAAATAGATAACTACTTAAGCAGTTTTACAAAACCGTGGGTATCAAAACCATGGGCCAAAACCATCCCATAAAACTATGGGTCAAAAATCCCACCCATATGATAAAAGCACGTTTCCTAGTATATCGGGCACGTTTTAAGGCCATTTTTTTTTCTAGGGGGCTACACCCCCGAACCCCTATAGTGGGGACCTTCGCCTGGGCCTAACTCGGCCCCAAACCCCGGTGAGACAACTGTGGAAAGTGTACAGTACTCTTAGTGTACAATCTTCAACACTTTCTCACATGAAAATAGGCTCCACAACCTAACAATCTCCCACTTGGAGACTAGTTTTCCTCTGAGAAAGCTTCTCAACCATTCACTGGTTTCTGTGAAGACCAACCAAAGCTAAACACAGCTTCAGTGTTTCCCTTGTGACCACCTTGGTCATCATGTATGTAGGATTCTAACTGGTATGAATCTTCTCCAACTTCAACTTCTCTTCCTCTAAAGATTTCTTGATGAAATGGTACCTTAACTGTATATGCTTCGTCCTAGAGTGGAAAGCAAAGTTCTTAGCTAGGTGTATAACACTCTAACTATCACTATGTAACTTTCCTTCCTCCTGCTTATGCCCCAACTCCTCAAGCAATTTTTGTAACCAAATCATTTCTTTGCTTTCCTCTGTGGTAGCAACATACTCAGCCACTGTGGTTGACAAAGTGACCAACTTCTGTAGTCATGAAATACAGCTCACTGCTGTCCCACCTACAGTGTAAACATAACCTGTCATGCTCCTCCTGCCGTCTAAATATCCAACCATATTTGAATCTACATAACCACACAAAGTGGTGTTTGATCCATTATATCACAAAACTATCCCCATGGTCCCTCTCAAATACCGAAGGATCCACTTTACTTCCTACCAGTGATCTCTTCCTGGATCACTCATAAATCTACTCACATCTCCCACCGCATGGGAAATATTAGGCCTGGTGCACACCTTGGCATACATCAAACTACCAACCACTGATGAGTAAGGTACCTTAGACATCTGGTTTCTCTCCTGTTCTATCTTGGGACACTTTGCTCCTTTGATAACTTGAAATGTCCTACCAAAAGATTCCCAACCATTTTAGCATCCCGCATATTAAACCTCTCCAAGACCTTCTTAATGTACTCTTCCTGAGATAAAGTCAGCTTTCATTCCTTCCTATCCTGAGATATCCTCATACCAAGGATTTTTTTGCTGCCCCTAAATCCTTCATAGAAAAGGATTCACTTAGCCCGCTTCGAGTACTTTTATTTCCTGCATCCAACATGTCATCCACATACGTACAAAGGATAATATAACTACCATCCTCAAATTTCTTTGTATAAATGTAATGATCATAATGACATCTAATATAAAATTGCTCCATCATGAAGCTATCAAATTTCTTATACCATTGACGTGGAGCTTGTTTCAAGCCATTCAAGCTCTTCTTCAGTTTGCACACCATCTCCTCTTTACCTTTGACCTCATAGCCCTATGGTTGCTGCATATATAGTTCCTCCTCCAAATCACCATGGAGAAATGCAGTCTTTACATCAAGCTATTCTAAGTGCAAGTCTTCTACTATAACTATTCCTAGAACAGTTCTAATAGAAGTCATTTTTACTACAGGAGAAAAAATCTCATCAAAATCTATACCTTTTTTTTGTGCAAACCCCTTGACCACCAATCGGGCCTTGTATCTTTTCTTGCCTCCTTCTTCCTCTTTGACTCTAAACACCCACTTGTTCTATAATTCTCTTTTTCCTTCAGGTAGCTTTACCAAATCCCATGTCTGGTTCTCCATGAAAGCCTGATGCTCCTCATCCATGGCTTGCTCCCACTTCTTCCTAACATCTACCTGTATTGCTTCATCAAAGATCTCTGGCTCTCCACTATCAATGAGTAATAAATAATAAAGAGAAGGAGAAAAACATTCAGGTTCTCTTCTTACCCTAGAAGACCTCAATATAGGAGTTTGGGGTTCCTATTGAGGAGGTTCATGAACTGATTCATGTGTCACTTTTCCATCTGGAATATCCTCTACCGTTGCATATTATTTCTTGGATTCTTCCATGTTTTCCTGTAACTACTGCTTATACATGAATTTCTCATTAAAGACCACATCCATAGATCGAATGATTTTCTTGTCCTTAATACTCCAACATTTATATCCAAAGTCATCACCACCATAACCAATGAAAGTACATTTTTTTGATTTAGCCTCTAGCTTGGTCCTATCATCCTTGTCTATATGAACAAACACCTCACATCCAGAGAATCTAAGAAATGAATAATCAACTTTCTTACCATACCAAGCCTCCATAGGTATAACTCCATCTAAGGCACTTGAGGGTCCTCTGTTAATCAAGTACAGAGTTGTGCTCACCGCTTCTACCCAAAAAGAAAGAGGTAGTACTGCATATAACCTCATGCTCCTATCATGTTCCATTATTGTTCTGTTTCATCCTTTCGACACCCCATTCGATGCGGAGTTCCTGGAACCGTATTTTTCCCACGATTCCATTCTTAGAACAATAATCATCAAATTCATTCTGTAATACTCCCCTCCATTATTTGACTGAGACATTTTAGCTTAAAACCTGTTTCATTCTCTACCAAGGCTTTCCATTTAACAAAAGTGTCAAATACATCATATTTGTTTCTAATACAATAAACCCAAACTTTCCTTGTTGCATCATTAATGAAAGTAACATAATAAGCGGAACCCCAAGAGATGATACTTGAGCCGGCCCCCACACATTAGAGTACACCAGCTCTAACTTACTCTCTTTCTTTGTAGGTCCAACCTTGAGAAACCTTACTCACTTCTATTTCCCATACATACAGTCCTCAAAGAACTCCAAAATTGTTTATGTATATCCAGAAAAGCTTTCTTTATGATCTCCATGCCCTTATGGCTCATATGACTGAGCCTATAGTGCCACAATGTTGTATCTACTTTTGAAGCCAAAAGATTACAAAAATTAGTGCTATAAGTGGTTAAATACAAGGTTCCAACCTTCTTATCTCTTACCACCTCAAGAGCACCCTTGGTAACCTTCCAAGAGTTAGTTGTAAATATCACAAAGATAATCATCACTTCCCAACCGCCCGATGATATCAAATTTTGTCTTAATGTAGACACATGTCCGACATCCTTCAATAGCCAAGTATTCTAATTCCGTATCTTAACTTGAATATAACCTTTTCCAAATATGTGTAAGGATCATCATCACCAAGAAAAACATGCCCAAAATATCCTTGAACATAATCAACAAAATAATGCCTATGTGGAGTAGCATGGAAAGAAGCCCCCGAATCTAAAACCCAAGATTTAGTAATATTGTGCAAAGAAAGAATCAAAGCATCTTGACATACATTACCCATTGCCACATTTTCCTCCTTGTTTTCTTCTTGTCCTAAAGCTCCCAACAGTCCTTCTTTGCATGCCTAGACTTTCCACAATGCCAACATACTATCTTGCTTTTGGATTTTGACCTTGCCCGATCCTTTGATTTTCCACAACTTCCTCTATTCTTCTGTCTCCCTCTAGTTTCCACTGTCAAAGCATTCCCTGAAGTAGAAGATTCACCAAAGCTTTTTCTTCACATTTCCTCACTTAGAATCACCCCTACAACATCCTCAAACTTCAACTTTGAGTTAGTTGGAACCGAGTTTCTTACCACCATTACTAGGCTATTCCAACTCTCGGTTAAAGAGCACAGAACTAATAAAGCCCTAAATTCTTCATCAAATTCTATTGTAACTGAAGCTAGCATATTTACAACCGTATTAAAATCATTTAAATGATCTATTATTGAACCATTCTCAAACATCTTCATATTAAACAAATTTTTCATTAAAAATATCTTATTAGAGGCAGAGGGTTTTTCATACAACTTCCCTAATGCATCCATCAGTTCTTTTGTAGTCTTTTCCTTTGAAACATTAAATAATATCAAGATGCAAGACACAATCATATTGTCCCAAGTGTCTTCCTATCCATCAAATCCCATTCTGTATCCATCATGCTCGAGGGTTTGTTCACCATCTCAGACTGTGGAATATAAAAATCCTTCTGATAAAAGTAATCTTCCATCTGCATCTTCCAAAGACTGAAATTCTTCCCCTTGAATTTATCAACCCTAGATCTTCCATCATCTGCCATAGCTCCCACTCAAGATAAAACTTTCCCTACGATTCAAAAATTCAGCAAACCAAACTAGGCTCTGATACCAATTGTTAGGAAATAAGGGATAAAATATGTGGAATAATCCCTCACAGAATCATGCAACAGTAGAAACTAATATATAGAAAATATTACAGATCTCAAATAAAATTATAGAATAAAATAACACAACACAAAAAGACAATATTTAACATGGTTCACCCAATTTGGGCTATGTCCACTAAGAATCACTTGCTCATATTTTATTACAAGCCACCGCTCTCTCAATACAATACCCAAATATGTTTGGAGCTATGCTAAAAAAACTCTACTAGAATTCACACCCGAATTCAAAACACATCTACAATGTTACATTATACCTACCATATGCACAAAACCATATAAATAGACAATTGCTTAAGTAATTTTACAAAACCGTGGGTATCAAAACCATGGGCCAAAACCGTCCCATAAACCTATGGGTCAAAAATCCTGCCCATATGAGAAAATTATGTTTCTCGGTATATCAAGCACGTTTTAAGGCCAATTTTTTTCTTGAGGGATGCGCCCGAACCCCTACAACCAAGGGATGTCACCCTAGACCCCGCTTGGGGTCTAACCTAGCCCTAAACCCTGATGAGACAACTGTGGAAAGTATACAATACTCTTAGTGTACAATATTCAACACTTTCTCACATGAAAATAGGCTCCACAACCTAACATGATTGACATAGGTGTAGAGGTCAATGTTTTAACTTTGGATACATGGAATTAAATGAAGAGACCATACATAACCATATTCTAATTTTTTTGTATATGGAAAATAAGACAAGGGCTATGCCTATTGGGCACTCAAATATGATTCAATCACTATTCAATGAGCCAAGTTTACAAGGGATTTTGAGGTATTGAATCGATAGAGATAGACAACTTCCCAACATTGCTTGGGTGTCCTAGTGCCATGCCAATAATTCGGACTCCACGCTTCAATAAGAGATATGTAAATTTTGAGAACAATGGGGATCACATTGTCATACCCTTGGATAATGTGAAGGCTGCACATTACATTGAGCCTATGAGTGAATAAGAAATCAATGTGATTTATGCACATACCATGCATGACCCCGAGGATGTGCAACCATCTAAAGAAGGTGTACTTCAGTGGGAAGATGCATAATCTGTTAGTGAAACTACTAGTGTTGCTCATAATAATTAGGCCCATGGTGCATAGTAAATGGTGAGACATGAGGTCAAGGGAACAACCACTCGGATGATCGGGTTGTGCATGATAAGGCACTTAGGCAAAATTTAGTTACTTAGGTATACTAGAGAAGAAAATCCCGACTTGTTCTTGCATTCCATGGAGAACCAATGGAATAATGAAGGGGATAGAAAGAATATGCTAGTTTATACATTATGTGGAACAACAATGCACCTTTGGTGGGTGAAAAAAATATATTTTATTGGGTTAGCGCGAGATGAGGGCAGCCTTTTTGATAAGGTTTACTTGAAATAATATACCCTCTCTTATACATGATTATTACAGGATGATTCCTACTTTGGTACACATCCATAACTATGAGAGACAATGGCCACAAGGAAAGGAGGCTATACCACCATATCTCTGGGCACATAAGTTCTATTCTACACTGTATGGATGTGCACATGCATGGTATGTTCATATTGAGTTGAAACAAGAGACCGTAATTTGGTGTGAGATGTCCGAAGGTATTGTTCACACCTTTGATTATTTTTCAACTAATCCACTTGTACGTGGGGCCTTATAGCTTAAGAAGCACATCACACAGGGAGATATCGCAGTGAGAAGAGCTTATGGTTCATCTCCTTTGAGAGCTTCATACCGAGGTGTGTGAAGATGTACTAGAAATAGAAGAGATCCATCTAGGGCATACATGGAGAGAGAAGGAAAAAGGAAAGTTGGTATACCTTAGTGATGATGAAGAAGTAGAGAACTTAGATATTATCCATACAGAGGGTGCACTAAAGGTGATAAATTATGTAGATGAAAAAGTGCACACATACCATGCTCCTATGAAGACCAAGAAGGTTAATATTGGAACTAAAGATGCACCTAAGGAGGCTATCATTGGATACTATTGGTCAGAACCAGAGGTTACAAAGATCATTGAGTTATTGTGTGACTTTCAAGATTTATTTCCATGATGTTATCATGAGCTTAAGAGTGTGCATCCCTCATTGGGAGAGATGAAGATTAAGCTAAAAGAAGGCACACGCCACTTGGAAGAGGCCTTATAGGATGAACCCAAACCTACGTGTGAAGGTTAAGGAGGAAATTGATAAAATTCTTAAGTTAGGAATCATTGAACCAATTGAGGAATCTGAGTGGGTTAGCCCCATGGTGATCAACATCAAGAAGGATGGCTGGATCAGGATATGTGTTGATTACATGGAACTCAACACTTCATGTGTCATAGATCCTTTTCCTACGTCATTCACAGAAGATATCCTTGAAGGAGTTATGGGGTATGAAATTTATTCATTTACAGATGGATTTTCAAGGTACCACTAGGAGTGCATTACACGTAAGGATTAGGAAAAAACCACATTTTCCTCTGAATGGGGAAATTTTTCATATACATCATGCCATTTGGGTTGAATAATGCACTAGTGGTGTTCTTATGCATCGTTTTCCAAGCCTTTCGAGGACTTTATTAATAGGTTATTGTAGGTTTATCTATATGATTTGAACATTTATGGGCTTGTGAAATACCACTGTGATAATTTGAGATTGATGTTTGTGAGATGTAGACAACTTAAATTCTCCCTAAACATCAAGAAGTGCATCTTTTCTAACTCCTTTGTTAAATTACTTGGGTACGTTGTTTGTATGGATGGATTGTTAGTAGAACCAACTAAGATTACAGTCATTTTAGGGATAGAAGAACCTAAAAATAAGAGTGAAGTGTGTGGTTTATTGGGGCATACTTGTTATTACAGGAAGTTCATCAAAGGTTATGTAAAGATTGTTGCTCCTTGGAAGAATCACTTAAGTCTAAGGGAAATTTTTATTGGGGTTACACATAACCTTGAGCATTAGAGACCTTGAAGGAGAATCTTACCACCACACCCATATTATTCTTCCCTTCTTAGGACAAACCTTTCTGTGTACATGTTGATGCCTCTCGCATGGTTATTGGTGCATTCTTTTCACCATTAGGAGAGGGAATTGTGGATCATCCCATATGTTTTATAAGTAGGAAATTGATACTAGTAGAGTAGAACTATAAAATAACAAAGAGTGCAAGGAATTTCCTATTATCTATGCACTTCACAAAATTTTGATAGTACTTATTGGCCACGTCGTTCATATTTTATAAAGATCATATTACATTGAAGTAATTTCTCAACAATCCAATTTTGTAATGGTGCATATGTTGATGGATACTCCTTTTTGAATAATTTGACTTCACAGTCATAATGAAGCCTGGTAAGAGTAACTTGGGCCATGATCACTTATCAAGGATCAATTTTGGAGAGGATGCACAAAGTGTTGAAGACACTATGCTAGATGCACTATTGTTCACATCAATCGCTTGCCAGTTGATTTGGAAGACATCATAGTATTTTTATGCACTAGACTTACACCGAGAAGGATTGAAAATCGTATAAAAGAAATAACTTACTATTTGAGTTGTGCCATAATAGCTTATGGAGGATATCTATATAAAATGGGTAGAGATGAGGTCTTACACAGTGTGTCTTCTCGGAGCATGAATGTGAAGCCATTATGGAGGAGGTGTATGGAGGGATTACTCGGAGGCCATTATTCAAGAGAAGCGACTATGCGCAAGATCCTTTTAACTTGTCTATAGTGGGAGACTTTGTATAAATATAACAAGGTTTTTTCAAAGCATGTGATCATTGTCAAAGAATTGGAAAGCTGGGAAATAGAGATGGAATGCCTCCGAGGCCTATAGCTAGTGCAAAAACTTTTGAAAAATGAACAATTGACTTTATAGGACCTATTTCACCCCGAACATAGGACTCGGAGCCCACTACATCATCATATGTACCGACTACTTAAAAGGTGTGTAGAGGTTGTGCTTACAAAATATTTCACTACCTCGACAATAAAAAGGTTTATATGGGAAAATATTATCAGCAGGTATGGATTTCCATTGAGTCTAACCAGATGATATAGGAACTCATTTCTTGAATGAGACCATTAGATTTTTTTGGTAGAGTTTATGGTGGCACACCACAATACTACCCCTAATCACCCTCAAGAAAATGGTACTACTGAAGCTTTTGACAAGATCTTGGGACAAACACTAATGAAGATATGTGATGTTGGAAGGAAGGATTAGGATGATAAGGTATCATCTATTCTTTGGGCATATAGAACAAATTACAAATGGTTGAACAAGGCCACACCATTTCAATTGGTGTTTAGCATAGAGGTCTGTACTACATGTGGAATTTATGTTATCGTCTATATGTATTATGCATGCAATTGGATTGGATTACGAATAGGTTGTGGATGAGCACATTGAAAAATTGATTCAATTGGATGAGTGGCGCGACATTGCATGTTAGAGTCGAAGATTTAAAAGGAACAACAAAAGACTTGGCATGATAGACACATCAAGAAAACATTTTTGTAGTTGAAAAGATGGTACTTCTATATGACTCCAAGTTTGTGCACCATTAAGGGAAGTTTAAAGTCCATTGGTTGGGATCCTTTATAGTGACAAAGATACTAGAATCAGGTGCCTGTCAATTGGAAGCACTAGATGGCACCAAGTTTCTTGGTTACTTCAATGGGAGTAAGTTGAAGACCTACTATAAATAAGATTCATCTATGTTTTGCAATAAGTTAGTATTGCCACTTAGATTAGATTTCTATTTCATGTTTTTGTTTAGCTTGTTTTGTTGTAAAAAATAAGATTGCATGCGGGAGAGCCTGGTTACTACTTATTAAATTGATGTGCAGAGGACCACACATACTTTTAGTGTGGGTTATAAATAGGTATAACTGCATGCAAAGGAATATTATGATGTTGGTACTTGGATTGAAGTTGGTTTAGTGGTGCACGTGACAATTTCCAAATAAGGTTTCTTGATGGATATGAACCGATTATGCGCGAATGCAAAA